>OY728121.1:1498508673-1498685447 GCA_963277665.1 Viscum album | reverse complement strand
CCTCCCCACACCCCTTGGACCCACTCCCCCCCCCCCCCCACACCCTGAACACCCTGCCTCCCACAAGGACAACCCCCATCCCCCTGGACAACCCCCACATCCTTAGACCCCCTCCCACCTTGACCCCCCACCCCCTAGACACCCCCACACCAATCGACATCCCCCCAACACCCTGGACAGCCCCCACCTCCCTAGGACACCCTATCCACCCCTTTGGATAACCCCCCTGGACACCACCCCACCCCCTAGACACCCCCACCCCTGCTCAGCAGCCCCCCACCCCCTAAACACCCCCCTCGACACCTCCACCACCTTGGACAGCCCTCCTTGGAAACCACCCCGCCCCCTAGACACCCCACCCCCTTGGATACCCCACCCCTCGAGACAGACCCCACCCCTAGAGCCCTCTCACGACCCGTCCTCGGGGCCCGTGCCGTGACTACCCCAAGCCCGCCTTCCATAGGCCAGGGGCTGGCGACTAGCACCAAGGCGTAAATCCCGGTAAAAAGGGAAGGCATTTCCTTTGTAAAGTAAACAAGAACCACAGAGTAAGCAAGCTGAAAAGTAAACACTAAGTAAAAACAGAGTACAAATGAAGTGCGGAAAGTAAATGGGCGAGAATACAAACCCAAAAGAAAGTACAACTACAACTGAACAAAATACAATAGAAAAAGACAACAGCTGGAGGGACGGAAGCGGCTCCTGGGTCGTCCTCCTCGGATCCTACCTGAAGGGTAGGTACAGATGGCGCAGCTCCTGGATCGTCCACCACGAATACTACCTGAAGGGTAGGTACAGATCGCCTCCACAGTGCTCTTGTCCGTCGACCTCCTCCGAGTGTCGTCTCGCCGTGAAGTCCACCTCCGGACACTGACTCGTCGTGTAGTCCACCTCCGGGTACCATCCAGTCCTCGAACACTCGGCCTCCGTCAGCACTTCCTGTCGTCTGCAACCAACACAACGAGGTGCGGGCATAACCCGTGCAGGGGTGAGTATAACGATACTCAGTAGGGACCCCGAGACCCTCAAGGTCTCACTAAAACCAACAAGGATAACCACAAGAAGATATCAACAGATAACCTCTACTTAGATATATGCCCATACATATACCTAAGTTATCAAGTAACCCATCTCAATCATGTGGCAAACACAAGGTCAAAAGTCTCAGCTCAAACCAGGATTTTCATCATCGAAACCGTAACTGCTGAAGAGCTCCACCTCTAGAGTGTACAATGGTCCTGTCACAACTCTGAGGTACTGCCCACTAACTTAAGACTGCTGTAGTACTCCACCTATCGAGTATTGCGGGCCAGCCGCTACCACCAAGCACTCCCATGTGCCGCTACAACCAAGCGCACCACTGTCGTGGGTCTGCCGCTACAACCAAGCACCCCTGTGTGCCGCTACAACCAAGCGCACCTCTGTCCTGGGTCTGCCGCTACAACCATGCGCTCCCCTGTGCCGCTACAACCAAGCGCACCTCTGTTGTGGGTCTGCCGCTACAACCAAGTGCTCCCCTGTGCCGCTACAACCAAGCGCACCTCTGTCGTGGGTCTGCCGCTACAACCAAGCGCACCCATGTGCCGCTAAAACCAAGCGCACCTCTGTCGTGGGTCTACTGCTACAACCAAGCGCTCCCATGTGCCCCTACAACCAAGCGCACCTCTGTCGTGGGTCTGCCGCTACAACCAAGCGCTCCCATGTGCCGCTACAACCAAGCGCACCTCTGTCGTGGGTCTGCCGCTACAACCAAGCGCTCCCATGTGCCGCTACAACCAAGCGCACCTCTGTCGTGGGTCTGCCGCTACAACCAAGCGCTCCCATGTGCCTCTACAACCAAGCGCACCTCTGTCGTGGGTCTGCCGCTACAAACAAGCGCTCCCATGTGCCGCTACAACCAAGCGCACCTCTGTCGTGGGTCTGTCGCTACAACCAAGCACTCCCGTGTGCCGCTACAACCAAGCACACCTCTGTAACACACCGAGTCGTTCGATCAGCAGTCGTCGGGTCTCAGTCAGCTACACGGTCTTCGTGCTCCGCCCGCTCGTCTCCGGGAGGGTCCGCTCCACGAGCTACTGGTCGATACTCCAAGTATCACAAGTCCCGCAAGGAAGTATCTCAAAGGACCACCTCATCATAGGGGTCTCAACGCAACAGACGGCGCGTCAATCGGACGCCCGGTCTGTGAGTTATCAGTCTTTTCGTCCTAGGGGCCCGGTTGGTTTTTTGTGCGAACCAATCCGGTCGTAACTCAACTATACCCCGAACACTCATAGGGCATTCTCATAGGGACCGTTACTCAACGTGATCACCAACGCCGCTGACGGTTCGTCAAACGGGCGTCTGGTCTGAAAGATATCAGCTTTTCCGTTCCAGGGGCCCGGTTGGATTTCGGTGCGATCCAACCCGGCCACTATCCAACTGCATCCAAAACTCGGGCGAAGGATGCCAAAAGTTCTGTATCGTCAACAGGAACTCAACGCAATAGACGCCGCGTCAATCAGACGCCCGGTCTGAGAGTTATTGGCTTTTTCGTCCCAGGGGCCCGGTTGGTTTTTAAGGCAAAACCAACCCGACCGTACTCCAATTGCGTCCAAACCTCGGGTGGAGTGAGCCAAAAGATCCGTCTCACTAAGAGGAAACTAACAAAGCTGACGGCACGTCAATCGGACGTCCGTAGCTCAAGATAAGAGCATTTCAGCTCCGAGGGCCCGGTTGGTTTATTGTACGAACCAACCCGGCCGAACCCAAAGTATTCCGAAACTTTGAGTGCGATAAACCGAAATGACCGACTCGCTCCAAGGATTGTGTTGCCGCTGACGGCGAGTCGTTTGGAGGCCCGTAGCTCAAGTTGCGGGCGTTTGAACGAAAGTCGTCCGAAGACGGGGGGAAAGCTGCCGCCCCGCGTGACACCCCCGCGGCACCCGCTGGGTGTCGGCCAGACAGCCGGACGCGCCGCGTGACAACCCCGCGACACCCGCGGGGTGCCGCCCTGGACACCCGCGGGGTGCCGCGTGACAACCCCGCGGCACCCGCGGGGTGTCGCCCTGGACACCCGCGGGGTGCCGCGTGACAACCCCGCGGCACCCGCGGGGTGTCGCGTTGGACACCCGCGACACCCGCGGGGTGCCGCGCCGGACGCCCGCGGGGTGCCGCCGCCTCCGGCCGCCGGCGCCGCCGCGCCGGCGACCCGCGCCGCCACCGGCTTCCGCGGGCCGCCGGAGTCGCTCCGCTGGCCCGTTTTCCTTCCCGTCTGCGCCGTTGCTCCTCCCGGGACTCGTCCTTCACTGCGGAAACATCAAACATCTGTTGCGGCACGTTCCGTCGTCGCCCGTCAAATCCGCACAAAACGAAGAACGGCGGAGGGTCGTCGGGTCGTGTTCGTTTGGCCCGCACCCTCCGCGTTAGAGATAATCAACGGGAGAAAATAAAATGTTTAACACATGAACCAACAATTTTAACAAAATAAAATTGTTTCTTTGATTCCGGTTCTTTAATTTTTAAAGAATGTTCACGGGAATATAAGGAGGGGTATTTCCAAAATATAAAAATACCTACCTCGCTGGACGTCGTGCGTGAGCATTCTTCGCGGAAACTGCACGTTGCGGAAGGTGGAGATCGTCGCGTCGTCGCGGAAGGGCATCGCGTCGTCGCAGAACACGGCGTTGAGTCGGCGAACTCAAGCAGCCGATCGAAGATCCGTCGCGGAGGAAGAGACGTCGCAGAAGAACGTTGTCGGCGTCACGAATCACGGCGTCGCGTCGTCGATTTCCGGGTTCGGCGTTCTTCGCGTTCTTCGCGTTCTTCGCGAAGGAGGCTGAAGGTTCAAGGATCCTTTCTCAACGAGTAATCCTCCAAAAGAAAAAGGTTGGTCTTATTTTATTATTACGCCAACGAATATGAAAACTGGTTAAGAAACGATCCATCAATTCGTTGAATTAATTCAACGAAAGAAACAGATCATTTAATTCACGAAATAAACCACCCAATTAAATGGTCTGTTAAGATTTTAAGAAACGCTTCAGTTGACTTTCATAAAGACGGGTTTTCGCGGGTGCGTTTCTTAGCGTAAAGAAACGGCGGGGCTCCTGCGGGCCCCACATCACAAATATCCTACCAAGGGGGTAGGATATTTCTGGATAGCATACTATCCGGTTCAACTCAGTTCAAGCCGCCTTTAAGTGGCTTCAAGTGGCTTCCAAGTGGCTTAAGTGAAATAAAATAATGTTGTCGCAAAATTATTTTATTTCTCAACTTTAAGCCCGAAAATTAAAAACCACACCCGAGTAAACACAACTCCGGAAGAGGAGTTTCTAGGAGAATACCGGCGCTGCGATTTCATCAGTGACCTCATAATTTGATTCTGGGCACCAGTTCAAAAGTTAGAAAAACCCGCTCGTCCTTTCACTGAACGTACCCGAGCCAAACTTCGGAAATTGATTCCGGGCACACCGGGCCTCGGAATCAGGTGCTGTCAGAAACTGCGCTCTTGTAAAATTCCAAAGAAAATTAAGAAAAAAAAATTCCTTGAAATTTATGGGTCTTTACATTACTCCCACCACAGGGCTTTACGTCCCCGTAAAACTTCAACACAAACTAGGGATACAAAGGCGGTACTGAGCACGCATCTGAGCCTTCCGATCCCATGTGCTCACCTGGACCTTCTCTATCGTGGCCCAGACCACCTCTGGTCCCACTAGAGCTGCTATGATTTCTTCCTTGCCGATAAGAGAAATCTGGTCTCATCCCCTGGATGAACCACTTTCTTTGCCTAATACTGTCAAACCCGACATGGATGATACTAACTCATACCAAGGATGACGTCGTAAGGCCTCGACGCTACTACAAAAATATCCAACCGTTACACTCGCCTCCAAGGGTTGAGTCATACTGTTGGCATCAGTGTGTGGTAACTAGGTCTCTTCTAGTAGATACTTCTCAAGTGAGGGTCAAGTCAACGGTCTAACCAGGACCACTTAGTAACATCACAAAAGCGGACAGGAAAGCAAACATCACAAGAGAAGTGTCTTTGTTTTATTGCAGCTCATGGTACAAAGACACAAAAACAACATCAACATGGAACTAGAAGTACAAGAGACGTATCCCCTAGTTCTGCTCCTGTCCACATGCTCCAGGAGCTCTACTGCCTTGTCCACTACTCTACTGTTGCTCAAGCATTCTTCGCTGCCTCTGCCTCGGTGGCTCCTCAAAAGCCTATGGATCAACTGTACGAGGAGTCGGACAGTCACGTGCCAGGTGACCCTTTCCACCGCATGAGTAACACAGTCTGCTTCTGGCACGCCTGGCTCTGACCCCACCCCAGGTGCCCCGCACCACCGGTCCTAAAACCCTAGATCGCCCAACTGTTGGTCTGGTCCTCCTAGACCTCTGCATCATCTGTCTACTGCTCACAGATGAATCGTCTTCTGATCGAAAAACACGCGGCAAAGGCAGCAGCTCCTGAACACGCTCGGGGTGTAGAGCTACTGGCACAAACTCCACCCTGAAGAAGGTTTCAAAGTCTTCCCATGTGAAAGCCATCCCATCGCAAAACTGGAACAAGTGGCTCCACCACCTGCCTGCTACTGCCTGAAAAAGGCTGGCAGCAATGGTCACCATGAAGTCTGATGGCATCCCCACTATCCTGAAGACTCCCACCACAGCCTCCAGCCAATCCTCAGCCGCCTGCGGGTCCGTCTCTCCCCCGAACCTGGGTGGCCTCTGGCGCTGGAACTCATGCAGTGCGCTCAAGTAGCGGGCATCGCCTACTGCTGGGGCTGGTGGCATCGGTGGCCCAACGTATGGTAGTACCGCTGGCGCCTCCGCTGGTGCCTCAACTGCAAGAGGGCCATGTACCGAAGCCTCATCACTCGACAGGCTGTCAGCACGCACATCCCTCTGGGCTCTAACTGGTCGTCCGAGAAAAGGCATCCTAAAAGAAACAACGTAACACGGTCAAAAGATTATACCTGGTGAGCTGACCTGGTTTGAGCTGTTCTAAGGGGAAACCTTTGAAAACACACACGCAAATAGTGTTTTCGTGCACAAAGTCGAAAATCAGTTGTCAGGGTCCTGGTGTATGGATACGTCGGCCGCCCGCACCAACACTAGACTCCCTGAACTGAAAACCACACTCGGTACCCTTAACACTATTGCTTCATAGAAAGAAAGATCAGAGTCTACGGTAGAACCGACCACCTCTGATACCAATTTGTCACGACCCGTCCTCAGGGCCCGTGCCGTGACTACCCCAAGCCCGCCTTCCATAGGCCAGGGGCTGGCGACTAGCACCAAGGCGTAAATCTCGGTAAAAAGAGAAGGCATTGCCTTTGTAAAGTAAACAACCACCACAGAGTAAGCAAGCGGAAAAGTAAACACTAAGTAAAAACAGAGTACAAATGAAGTGCGGAAAAGTAAATGGGCCAGAATACAAACCCAAAAGAAAGTACAACTACAACTGAACAAAATAAAACAGAAAAAGACAAGAGCTGGAGGGACGGAAGCGGCTCCTGGGTCGTCCTCCTCGGATCCTACCTGAAGGGTAGGTATAGATGGCGCAGCTCCTGGATCGTCCACCACGAATCCTACCTGAAGGGTAGGTACAGATCGCCTCCACAGTGCTCTCATCCGTCGACCTCCTCCGAGTGTCGTCTCGCCGTGAAGTCCACCTCCATACACTGACTCGTCGTGTAGTCCATCTCCGGGTGCCGTCCAGTCCTCGAACACTCGGCCTCCGTCAGCACTGCCTGTCGTCTGCAACCAACACAACGAGGTGCGGGCATAACCCGTGCAGGGGTGAGTATAACGATACTCAGTAGGGACCCCGAGACCCTCAAGGTCTCACTAAAACCAACAAGGATAACCACAAGAAGATCTCAACAGATAACCTCTACATAGATATATGCCCATACATATACCTCAGTTATCAAGTAACCCATCTCAATCATGTGGCAAACACAAGGTCAAAAGTCTCATCTCAAACCAGGATTTTCATCATCGAAACCGTAACTGCTGAAGAGCTCCGCCTCTGGAGTGTACAGTGGTCCTGTCACAACTCCGAGGTACTTCCCACTAACTTAAGACTGATGTAGTACTCCACCTATCGAGTATTGAGGGCCAGCCGCTACCACCAAGCGCTCCCATGTGCCGCTACAACCAAGCGCACCACTATCGTGGGTCTGCCGCTACAACCAAGCGCTCCCGTGTGCCGCTACAACCAAGCGCACCTCTGTCGTGGGTCTGCCGCTACAACCAAACGCTCCCCTGTGCCGCTACAACCAAGTGCACCTCTGTCGTGGGTCTGCCGCTACAACCAAGCGCTCCCCTGTGCCGCTACAACCAAGCGCACCTCTGTCGTGGGTCTTCCGCTACAACCAAGCGCTCCCATGTGACGTTACAACCAAGCGCACCTCTGTCGTGGGTCTGCCGCTACAACCAAGCGCTCCCATGTGCCGCTACAACCAAGCGCACCTCTGTCGTGGGTCTGCCGCTACAACCAAGCGCTCCCATGTGCCGCTACAACCAAGCGCACCTCTGTCGTGGGTTTGCCGCTACAACCAAGCCCTCCCATGTGCCGCTACAACCAAGCGCACCTCTGTCGTGGGTCTTCCGCTACAACCAAGCGCTCCCATGTGCCGCTACAACCAAGCGCACCTCTGTCGTGGGTCTGCCGCTACAACCAAGCGCTCCCATGTGCCGCTACAACCAAGCGCACCTCTGTCGTGGGTCTGCCGCTACAACCAAGCGCTCCCGTGTGCCGCTACAACCAAGCGCACCTCTGTAACACACCGAGTCGTTCGATCAGCAGTCGTCGGGTCTCAGTCAGCTACACGGTCTCCGTGCTCCGCCCGCTCGTCTCCGGGAGGGTCCGCTCCACGAGCTACTGGTCGATACTCCAAGTATCACAAGTCCTGCAAGGAAGTATCTCAAAGTACCACCTCGTCATAGGGGTCTCAACGCAATAGACGGCGCGTCAATCGGACGCCCGGTCTGTGAGTTATTAGCCTTTTCGTCCGAGGGGCCCGGTTGGTTTTGTGTGCGAACCAATCCGGTCGTAACTCAACTATACCCCAAACACTCATAGGGTATTCTCATAGGGACCGTTACTCAACGTGATCACCAACGCCGATGACGGTTCGTCAAACGGACGTCTGGTTTGAAAGATATCAGCTTTTCCGTTCCAGGGGCCCGGTTGGATTTCGGTGCTATCCAACCCGGCCACTATCCAACTGCATCCAAAACTCGGGCGAAGGATTCCAAAAGTTCCGTATCGTCAACAGGAACTCAACGCAATAGACGGTGCGTCAATCAGACGCCCGGTCTGAGAGTTATTGGCATTTTCGTCTCAGGGGCCCGGTTGGTTTTTAAGGCAAAACCAACCCGACCGTACTCCACTTGCGTTCAAACCTCGGGCGGAGTGAGCCAAAAGATCCGTCTCACTAAGAGGAAACTAACAAAGCTGACGGCACGACAATCGGACGTCCGTAGCTCAAGATATGAGCGTTTACACTCCGAGGGCCCGGTTGGTTTCGTGTACGAACCAACCCGGCCGAACCCAAAGTATTCCGAAACATTGAGTGTGATAAACCGAAACGACCGACTCTCTCCAAGGATTGTGTTGCCGCTGACGGCGAGTCGTTTGGAGGCCCGTAGCTCAAGTTGCGGGCGTTTGAACGAAAGTCGTCCGAAGACGGGGGGTCCGGGCCCGGACCGACCCGGCCCGACCCCCCTGGTTGGCCCGGCCCGGCCCGGCCAGGGCCGGTCCGGCTCGGCTCGGCCGAGCGGCCGACCGGTCGACACGGGGGAAAGTCGCCGCCCCGCGTGACACCCCCGCGGCACCCGCTGGGTGTCGGCCAGACAGCCGGACGCGCCGCGTGACAACCCCGCGACACCCGCGGGGTGCCGCCCTGGACACCCGTGGGGTGCCGCGTGACAACCCCGCGGCACCCGCGTGGTGCCGCCCTGGACACCCGCGGGGTGCCGCGTGACAACCCCGCGGCACCCGCGGGGTGCCACGTGACAACCCCGCGGCACCCGCGGGGTGGCGCGCTGGACACCCGCGGCACCCGCGGGGTGCCGCGCTGGACACCCGCGGGGTGCCGCCGCCGGAGTCGCTCCGGTGGCCCGTTTTCCTTCCCGTCTGCGCCGTTGCTCCTCTCGAGACTCATCCTTCACTGCGGAAACATCAAACATCTGTTGCGGCACGTTCCGTCATCGCCCGTCAAATCCGCACAAAACGAAGAACGGCGGAGGGTCGCCGGGCTGTGTTCGTTTGGCCCGCACCCTCCGCGTTAGAGATAATCAACGGGAGAAAATAAAATGTTCAACACATGAACCAACAATTTTAACAAAATAAAATTGTTTCTTTGATTCCGGTTGTTTAATTTTTAAAGAATGTTCACGGGAATATAAGGAGGGGTATTTCCAAAATATAAAAATCCCTACCTCGCTGGACGTCGCGCGTGAGCGTTCTTCGCGGAAACTGCTCGTCGCGGAAGGTAGAGATCGTCGCGTCGTCGCGGAAGGGCGTCGCGTCGTTGCGGAACACGGTGTTGAGTCGGAGAACTCAAGCAGCCGATCGAAGATCCGTCGCGGAGGAAGAGACGTCGCAGAAGAACGTTGTCGGCGTCACGAATCACGACGTCGCGTCGTCGATTTCCGGGTTCGGCGTTCTTCGCGTTCTTTGCGTTCTTCGCGAAGGAGGCTGAAGGTTCAAGGATCCTTTCTCAACGAGTAATCCTCCAAAAGAAAAAGGTTGGTCTTATTTTATTATTACGCCAACGAATATGAAAACTGGTTAAGAAACGATCCATCAATTCGTTGAATTAATTCAACGAAAGAAACATCTCATTTAATTCATGAAATAAACCGCCCAATTAAATGGTCTGTTAAGATTTTAAGAAACGCATCAGTTGACTTTCATAAAGACGGGTTTTCGCGTGTGCGTTTCTTAGCGGAAAGAAACGGCGGGGCTCGTGCGGGCCCCACCTAACAAATATCCTACCAAGGGGGTAGGATATTTCTGGATAGCATACTATCCGGTTCAACTCAGTTCAAGCCGCCTTTAAGTGGCTTCAAGTGGCTTCCAAGTGGCTTAAGTGAAATAAAATAAAGTTGTCGCAAAATTATTTTATTTCTCAACTTTAAGCCCGAAAATTAAAAACCACACCCGAGCAAACGCAACTCCGGAAGAGGCATTTCTAGGCGAATATCGGCGCTGCGATTTCATCGGTGCCCTCAGAATTCGATTCCGGGCACCAGTTCAAAAGTTAGAAAAACCCGCTCGTCCGTTCACTGAACGTACCCGAGCCAAACTTCGGAAATTGATTCCGGGCACACCGGGCCTCAGAATCAGGTGCCGTCAGAAACTGCGCTCTTGTAAAATTCCAAAGAAAATTAAGAAAAAAAAATTCCTTGAAATTTACGGGTCTTTACAAGCCCCCCCTAGACGCCCCCACCCGTTGGGCAGTGTATTTGATCACTCAAATAATGTACTAAAATATAAAATTTCTTTAATATAAAATTTACTCAACTCCTGAATAATTCTCCTCTACAAGTTTACATGATCTTGTACCCTCATATATAGTTATTCAATGATATTTTATTATAAATACAGTATTTTTTTGTCTTTTATATTATGATTCTCATATAGTGTAGTGTGTCTGTTATGGTTTCATATAAAGTGAACTATTCTCGTTTACATAAATATATTTTTGATGGAACTTCAATATTATTGAATTGGTTTTTACAAAATGACTTATAACAAAAAAATTTACAGAATGGCTAGAAGTTGTTAGTATGAAACTGATCAGATATCAAGCGATTTTCAATAAAATTTGGTGAGATAATTATATTTTTCATTTCACAATGCTTTAGATAGTGGTCACATAAACTTCCCCTATTATAGTTGTGCTAGAACACCTTGGTTGAGCTGTGAAGAAGTCAGCTACTAGAAAACAAAATATTTTTTTCAAGAAAACTACTCTATGTGGCATCACAATGGGGGAAAAATTAAATCACAAGTTGCTAATGATCCAAATGAGTGGACTGGATTAGATAATTTGTTATATGACTGGTTTCCATTTATTCTTCATCAGGAAAAATAAAGGATCCTGACCCAAGAAGACTTCAATATGAGTGCACATGATGTGTCTAATGAAAAGGATGATATTGTTAGGCTGAAAAAATTGAATGATGCTACCACGACTCCAGAATATCGAAAATGCGGTAAAATGAAGAAGTTGGAACTTTTAATCTAATTTTTTCATGGAAAAAATATGTATGGAATTTCTAATACTTTCATTGATTAAATTATTACCTTCTTGAAGGACTTAATTCCAAATGATGGAGATATTCTCTCTAAACACTATATGACATGGATTTTAGTTGAGGAACTTCGATATTCAAGAAAAAAAATTCATGATTCCCCGAAAGATTTCAATTTATTCTGGGAGGAAATGGATGAATGGAATGATTGTATAAAATGTGGCACATCCTACTAGAAGACAAAAGATAATGGAACACCATCATGCGTGCCACAGAATGTAATGTGGCACTTTCCATTGATCCCCAAACTCTATAATAATTTTATGTCTAATGAAATATCAGTAAAAATTAGATATAATGATACGAAGAGAAAGAAGAAAAATGATGATTTGGTTCACTCAACAGATGGATTTTTATGGTAGATATTTGATTCTCAATATCTTGATTTTTAGCTGACGTGTGTAATGTGAGGTTTGGTCTTTCATTTGAAAGTTGTAATCCGTTTGAAAAAAGGCTTACTTCACACCACACATGGCCGGTTTTTATACAAATTAATAAGATTCCCCCAAGGTTTTGTATGAAAAAACCTTTCACTTTCATGAGTATACTCATATATGGACCTTCTGATCCCAACAATGATATAGAAATATACATGAAACCTTTAATAAAAGAGTTGAAACTTCTTTGGGATGTGGGTTTTCAGACATACAATGCATATTTGAAAGACATATTTCATATGTTTGTTGTGCTTATGTGGGTGATCAATGATTTTCCTTCTTATGAAATGATGTATGGGCAGAGAATGAAGGGAAAACTATCATGTACAGTTTTTTATGAAGAATACATGATCCAGAAGACTGAAACATTGCTGTTGTTTCAGTTTTATGTGGCATCAATGATTCTGGCCAATAGACCATCCATATAGAAATAATCTTTGAGGATTTGACAATAGCATGGTGACTGATGATCCACCTCAGCATATCACAAGAACTGATGTTATTAATAAATTAAAACATTTCGGTTTTTCAATCAGGAAGGGTCAAATGAAATCTGGAAAGAGAAAGATTATTTCCATTGAAACGTGTTACAATTGGAAGAAGAGAAGTATCTTCTTTGATTTTCCTTATTGGTCAACCAATTTGTTATTTATTTTCTTAGAGGTAATTCAAATTGATTAAAATATATGTGAAGTGTTTCTTTATATTCTTTTAAATGTTATGGGAATCACAAAAGATGATTTACAGTCTCGACGTGACTTGATGGATTGGGGAATCAGACTATAATTGCATCTAGTGTGTATCAATGAAAATAAATGGTATGTTCCATGTCCTTCTTATGTGATGAAACCTACAAAAAAATCAATTTATGGATGTACTAGACACCATTTGAGTTTCTGATGTCTATTCAAGAAACATATCTAAACGGGTCAACAGAAGAGAGTTGATGCAAAAAAATTTTAAGACTCATGATTATCACATCCTTCAGTAGAAGATTGTAAGTTTTACTTTGTTGATTTAAAATTTTAATATCTATTTTGTAACTTAATAATCTATTTATATTTGTAAAATCCTTCTTTAGAGGCCCTTGATGCCCAAGAAACATACAATTTTTGGACAAATGATCATTTACATCAGGTGTCGGGAGATGAGCACCCTGGCAGAGTACGATGCCAACATGGGAAGAGTATAGTCCCGATGAGGTATTAGCCCTCCTCAGGTATGAGTTGTAGTGCCACTATGTTCTAGCAGGTTAAGGCACATGTGGAACATGCTGAAAAAAGGGCCACAGAGATGATGGAATAGTCTGCTAGGGAAAACACTGGATTTATGAAACTGATGGAAATTTTACATCCAACACATCCACCAGAGGCCAGCACATCTTGTAATTAATATATATCACCGATGTGTTCTATATATGGTGAACTGGGTGGAAGTTCTAGTAGTGTTCAAGATGATGGTGAGGAGGAGGGAGAGGCGGATGAGGAGGTGGGTGAGGAGGAGGCCGAGGTGGATGAGGAGGGCGAGGAGGAGGAGGGTGAGGAGGTGGATGAGGTGGAGTACGAGGGTGAGGAGGAGGGCGTTAAGGAGGTAGGGGACAATGATGAGGATGACGATGAGGATGGGGGTGAGGCTGATGATGATGGTGATGATAGTGATGGTGATGAGGGACAGATTGATCCGTTACATTTTTTGACTGATATTACTAACATTTGATGTTTGATGATTGTTGTGCCTGAATGTATGTGGGGTTAGGTTGGTCACATTATCTTTATTTATTTATCTATAAATAAAAAACTTAACTTGGTGATTTTTTGTGACTAATTCACCCCTCTCATAGACACCCACGCACCCTCGACACCCCCAACCCTCCTAGACACCCCAACCCCCTTGGAAAACCCTCACACCCCCTTAGACCCCCTCCCCCTGCGAGTCCCCGTGACACCCCCACCACCTGGACACCCCATACCCCCTTGGATGCCCCCTACACACCCCACCCCCCAGACAACCCCCCTCCCACCCCCTGGGAACCCCCACCCCACTAGACAACCCCCTCCCCCCAGGAAATCCCCCTCTGGACACCCCTACCGACTTGTAAAGGCCCCCAACACCCTGGACAACCCCTACCCCTGGACACCCCCACCCCTATACACCCCCACCCACATAGACACCCCCACCCGCATAGACACCCCCACCCCCTGGACACCCCCCTGAAACCTTTACCCCCTTCAACAGCCCCACACCCCCGTGGATAGCCCGCCCACCACACCTGGCACCCCCACCCCCTGCACACCCCCAACCCCCTGGACAGCCTCCAACCCCCTGCACACCCCCACCCCATAGACACCTACCCACCCCCTGGACACCCCCACCCCTGGACACCCCCACCGGCCTAAAGAGCCCCTCAACCCCCCTAGACAGCCAACCTCCCCCACCAACCCCCTACCCCCTTGGACGGCCCCGACCCCCTTGATATCCCCTCCACCACAATGGGCACCACCCCACCCCATGGACACCCCCCAACCCCTAGACACCCACACCCCCATGGAGAGCTCCCCGACCCCCTGGACGCCCCCACCCCGGACACCCCTACCCCCTTGGACATCCCCCAACCCCCTGGATTGCCCCTCCATCCCCCATGGGCACCACCACACCCTAGGACACCCCTACCACCTGGACACCCCAACCCCTATGGATAGCCCCAAACCCCTAGAAAGCCCCCCCGCCACCCCCACCCCCTTGGAGAGCACCCCAACCGCCTGGGTAGCCCCAAAACCCCCCGGACACCCCCTGACCCCTTGGACTGCCCCCAACCCCCTAGAATTCCCCACCCCTCGGATATCCCACCTCCAAACCCCTAGACACCCCTACCCCCTAGGCACCCCCTCCCCCACCCCTGGATAATCCCCCCCCCCCTCACACACACTGGAACCCCCCCCCTCCCCAGAAACCTCCTTCACCCTTGGACAATTGGTCAGTCCCCTCAACCCCTAGACAACCCCCCCTAGAGACCACCCCACCCCTTGGACACCCCCAACCCAAGGACAACCCCCACCCCTAAGACACCCCCCCCTTCGGACACCCCTACTTCCTTTGACAGACCTACAACCCCCTGTACAGCCCCCCCAACCCCCCTAGACAGCCCCCCCACCCCTGGGATATCCCACCCACCCCTGGAAACCCCACCCCCTAGACCCTCCCACCCCTTGAAACCCCCACCCCCATGTACACCCCCTACCCCTTCGACACCCCACCCTCTAGAAACCCCACCCCCATGAAGAACCCCCACCCCTATGGATAGCTCCCCCCTAGACACCCCCACCCCCCTAGACACCACTACCCCCTAGACATTGTCACCCCTTGGACACACCCACCCCTTGGATAGCCCCCCTCCCCACCCCACCCCCTAGATACCCCACCCCCATAGACATTTCCCACCACCTAGACAACCCCACCCCCCAGGACACCCCCCCTGAACAGCCCCCATGAGTGTTTTTCGGAATTCTATACATTGGATTGTGTCATGAGTGGTTTTTTGAATGTTTTTCTAAATTCTGTATTTTCATGTGTTCGATAATTATTGTATATCCTCTTTGTTTTATCTTTAGGTGTTGAATTATATAAATTGTAAAGGGGGTGAAAGAAGGGATGTAGGTTACTATGTAATTAGGTAGAGGTTATACAGGGGAGGCAAGAGGGAAGGATTCTATATAGCCAAGAGGGAAGGCTGTAAGGCTGCTACTGTAATCCTGGAGTGATATATACCAACAATTTATAAAGAATTGGTATAAAGATGAATAAAGCTTCTATACCAACGTTTCACATAAAACCATTGATAAAACACAATACCAATGGTTCTTGAACCGTTGGTATATTGGTTCTAGTTATAATATATACCAACAGTTGGAGGAAAACTATTGGTAAACTAATATACCAACAGTTTTTAAACCATTGGTATTGGTTATAGATTTACATTTACCAACGGTTTGTAACTGTTGGTACTTCTATATTGCAATGGTTGGCCAAAACCATAGGGAAGATGAATTTTTTACAGGTCTTACCCAACAGTTTCAAGGAAACCGTTGGTATAAGGCTATCCCCATTCTTTATCACCCAACTATTTTCCAAACTGTTGGAATAACATATACCAATGGTTTGGCATCCTTTCCCAATGATTTTAAACTATTGGGAAAACCTTGGTTTCAAGCTGTGAACTATGCGAAAAAACTACTTGGTTTTTTTTCTTGTTTTCACATGATATGTAGGATGCCTCATAGAGGTTCAATCCCCTGTCAAAGACCCCCACTTCCTTCCAAGATGGCAATGAACTCCATAATTCTCGAACATGGCCATATCCAAAAGCATCATAAATAAATAATATGGAGATAGATAACCAGTGAGATGCATGAATTTGTTCATATTGATACATATTCATAATCAAGTTATTTACACAGGGGTAAGCATATCCATATCAGGGTATGGGAAAGATTTCACATACATATCTTAAATCTACAAGAGATCCCTCAAGTAGGAAACAATCCCCCCCAAGGTTTGTTGAGCCCGACCTCTCATCCTCTTGACCAATATGAGTCCCGAAGAGTCATTCGGCCTGAAAACTCATATGACCACCTACCTTTGGAAAGAAGTTATATACCATTCTAGGTATAATATAAACATTTAGAGTTTCTAGGAAATATTAAACAAATGGAAAATCCCATGTGAGTGATTGAGTGAGGCGTTAAACCACCTCACAATCATACTGTCAGGAAAATCCCATTCCACATCCCAATTCCTGATGAAAAAAATGGTTAACCCAAGGTGAATTCATTTAACATCATCACCCCATTAACGATTCATAAATTATAGGTTTTCTAGTTCCTGATAGGATAGATTATGATGTTATCATTGCACAAAAAAATTATTAACCCGACATGATTATTTTAACCAAAACCTAGAATTATGTAAAAAGAAGAAAATGCCTCTTTATCCATTAAATATGAGAGTAAATGACTGAATATGTACTCTTATATATGATTCTAACCTTATAAGTTGTCTTGTTTTATTCTCATGGAAATCCAGATTCCATTAAATCCAAATGACATCATCAAATGTGCCAACAAATTCTAAGATTTCGGGATAAGCTGATTTGGCCCTAAACCCTTGATATATGTTGTCACCAACATACCACTTTCGGTATCTATTGGTTAATGTATTATGATGGGAATACCACATCAAAATCTCAATCATGACTCTAGATTTGGCTCTTGAAATCCTTCCTATGACGAGTTCCCACTATCTATCTTTACCCTGACAGGTTGTAGGAAAGGGTGTGTACCTTGTTTCCACATTCAACCACTTTGGGATACTATAGTTCGAATATAGCAACACACACCTCCCCTAAGTCAGGTAGGTGGATGAGGATATCCAACAATACAACTCAATCACTCAGCTGATTCTTAAGAGGCATCCCATCCATTATAATCATCATCAATAACGTGTGACCATTATTTCACAAAGAGTTGGAGAGGAGGTCGTGCCTACACCAACTGTCCATGTTGGGGAACCCAGGAGGAGAGCCCACCATGGGCATCCAAATAATGCATCATCAGTAAAGTCTTGTATACCTACCACCACCAATCTATCTAAGGTCGAACAATTTATCCCGAGAGTGCCCCAGAATCAATCCAATATCATTGCTATCTAAGATCCTATTAATCGATCACAGCTTGCCTTAGTGAGTATGGAATCCCATGGAACACCCCATCCTGTAGTGTTGGGGGAATTTTTACCATATTTTTCCCTGGGATCATCTCCATCATGGGAAATGACCCCTGAAATGGTATAATGGGAACCAACCCCCAGACGGTATCATGGGAACTGACCCCTCAAATGGTATAATGTGCACCAACCCCTCAAATGATATCAAGGGAATCAACCCCTAAAATGGTACAATAGACATCGGCCCCCAAACAATGTCATGGGAACTAACCCCAAAATGGAATCATGGGAACTAACCCCTCAAATGGAAACATGGGAACCAATCCCTCAAATGGTACCATAGGAACTGACCCACTAAATGAAGTACTCTATTGAGGAGGATCACTAGTTTATTTTTGCCTCATTCAATATGATATCAATAGGATCTAAAGACTCCTCATCAAACATGAATGGTCACACTCTTGAAGATTATATATATACCCTCCTATTGTCATATGATCCATGATAGTTCGGCCTAACTTATTCTACTAAAACAAGAAATGAATGAACCAAAAGTTTCTTTTAGGCATCTATAGAAGTTGTTACCGACTGTGTTGGTATTTCAGAGGGTAACGATAATGGAGCACATGACCAATGGAAATAGTGGATTCAGTCTCTGGGGAATACATCTAAAAAATCATTATCATCCACTCACCCTACCATCGAAAGAAGAGTGGGTGTTTTTATGGATCCTTCTATTCATCCCCTTGAGGATAAAAAACAAATTTCAGTATAAGAAATGATAATTGAACTCTAATAAGAGAATAAGGATCCTCGATAGATAATTGTGGTAATACAAATTAGATCTATACCTTGGGATGATATACTTGTATATGTTTATGTAATCCATCCTTATAGTAAATTACCCCAGCCCATAGGGTAGGGGGCCTTTTCAAATTTTTCATCCCCTCATCAGGTGAGATCCAGACATTGTTCCACATCACCCAAACCCACAGGGCTGGGAGAATTTCAATATTTTCCACCTCCTCATCAAAGTTATTTTGGAAACCATATTACCGCATATTATTCCATAAAACCTCTAGGAGAGTCAATATTTCTTAATTAGTGGGAAGAATCTATATCATCTTAGATCCCCAATGCTTCATCACCAACCCCCAAACCAATGAGGACATAGACTCTCTAAATCAAATTCCAGACTCAACCATGCACCCACACCAATGGAGGAACAAATAACATGTGGGATAAGTAGCACACTTTCCCATATATTAAAGATAGGTAGTGAAAAGTACATTCCTTCCAAGCCACACATGTTCCTAGGTATTTAAACAATTCCATGGAGAATGGTTTGAAAGATATCTTGATGATGAAGAATCCAAATAATGCCAGAATGGTAGGCCATGAAAATTATTTCCCCTACCATCAACTTCTCGTACACACCATAGAATATCAGGGTTCCTTTAAAGACTAGCTTCAAGTATAGATGGACATGGGGATATTAGAAACACCAACACCCAAATCCCAAGTAAAGTCATCTGATCAATCTAAAAAAGGAGTGCCAATAGTACAATAGATCAGGATTCACCTACCACTCAAGGAAAAGAAATCATATTTCAATAAAAGATTGAAAATTTCTTATTCTTTCCAAACCAAGAATGTCTCTATGTATTTTAACTATTCCATGGAGAATGGTTTGATAAAGATCTTAATGACGAGAAAGAAAAGTGAGGAGGGGTTTAGGATCCATGGTACCCATTACCTCTGTCATTGACAACTTAGAAACAAAATAGAGATCAACTTTGTGTTCAAATATATATTAGAGGAACAAGTATCTGCAGGCCTGATAGAGTAAAGAATCCTAAAACTCATGAAACATGATTAATAGTTGGCCAAGATCCATCATATGATCTACTATCCTAATAGGTTATTCATCCCTCATCCTCACTATAAGATGCTAAACTTCATGGCTAACATCCCCACTAAAAGACGTTAAATTTCATGTCTATCATCCTCACTGTAAGATGTTAAACTGTGTGGATAATGTACTCACCACAAGATGTTCAAATTCATGGATATTGTCCTTACTATATGATGTTAAACTACAAAGATGATGTCCTGACCTAAAGAAATTTAATTACATGGATGATGTCCTTATTTCAAGACATTGAACTATATAACTGATATCCATACCGCAATACATTAAGCTGCATGGTCAACATCCTTACTAGAGGAAATTAAACTACATGGATCACATCCTCATTGTATGACATTAATACTACATGGAAGACATCCTTACCACAAGATGTTAAACTACATGTCTCATGTCCTTTCCACATGAAATTAAAGTGCATAAGTTTTCTTATAACTACATATGGATTTGTTCACATTTTCAATGAGATACATATCGACAACTAAATCATGAATCATGGTCTAGAAACCACATGATACAAAAAAACTCATATATTATCCACCGTTTACTCTACATAGTGAATGGAACCCTTGTCATTTTTTGATTCTCAACCCGAGAATTGCTCACGTGATCTTAGTAATTTCAATAAGTGTTTCATGACACAAAAAAGGCATGGAAGCTATCTATAGACTCATTATAGTCTTAAATGCAAGAAGATAACAGGCGTATCTTGAGTCCTTATATCATGATGTAAAAATTCACGATTAATTCCCCTTACATGAAATAAAAATGTATATTCCAATGGACCTCACTCGAGAGGACCACTGCCGTTAGGGTTGGTCTCCAATCACTCCTACATTCTAGAACTACATACAACTTGATTCTCATCCTAATGATATATATAGGGATGCCTAGATTTTATATCCTGACTTATCCTTCTATATTAATGTCCTTATAGAATGATGACAAACTGTAGGAATATGTCCCGATCATAATATGACAAACTCTATAAAATCTCAATCACCGAGAGACATCGTCTGAAGTTCCCCATAGATGGAAAAGTCAGAATACTATATTGTGGAAATTCCCCCTTAGAGAAATGTGTTGCCACATATGCTGATAAATATTTCTACAAGAATGAAAGAAAAAAACCAATGTTCGAAGATGATATATAGCTAGAAGCTCCCAATGGCATGGGGTACGCTGGTGTAAATCCTTAGAGTATGTTCGAAAGAGACTATGTACACCTCATAAATCCGATTGAGGTAGAAAATAAAATCCCAGAGGTTTAATCCCCTATTATCCTCAGTGAAAGTGTAAAATGAAATTAACTTTCACTTCTCTTTATGATGACCCGGATTGAATAGGATTATAATATCTCTTCTAATTGCTTCCCTTGCCCTGATACGCATCAAGAAACCCCTATATTTCCATCTTAATCTAAAGATGACTCATTAATATCATATTTGGATCAAGATGTGGATGACTGAAGGAATTCCCCTCCAGTATTTGAAGAAGACATCTCCACCACCATCAATGAGATTAGGAAAATAAATTTGCGACTAGAGGAAGACTTGTGGATTAAAATGAATAGTGAAACCATGAACCTTAAAGAGAATTATATGTGCATGGAATATCTCAATAAACATCGATATGCTTTCATTATTAACTATATGGAAATTATCAAACTAAATCCAAATGTTTCTATGCACCATCTCATCCTACCCAATGAGTATCGGGGCTTCAAGAGGGAAGCCTGGAGGATGCACCCCTCTCATAATACCACTATAGATGCGGATGTTGACAACATGATCTAATCAAACATTGATCGAGAAGTAAAATAACCAATATTTCTTGATAAAATTATCCCCATAAATATGGGATGATGAATATGAAAAATACTTTGAGAGTATTAAGTAGTACTTGCTGCACCCATCAGTTTTGATTCCCCTGGTGGAAGGGATGCCAGTCATCATATATGTGGCCTCTATAAAGATCTCACACGACACCCTAATCGTACTTTAAAATGATGAAGGAGGTGAGAATATTCATTAATACCTCATCCGAATGATTCTAGGTATTGAGACTAGATATTTATATATCTAGAAGAACTTTCCTTCACTCATATTTATACTGAAAAGGCGGAGGCATTACATGAAACACCATTAAGTCCACCTAGTCTGTCGTAATCATCCATTCAAGAATATCATTGGATATCATATGTTGACAGGGAACATGGCTCGATGGTTATTCCTTCTATGGTTATAAAGCATTCGGTTCATTTCACAAAAGTGAGTGAAAGGGAAATCTTTAGTTGATTTCCTCACAACACATCATACCCTCGAAAATACACCATATGTCATCAAGCTTCCAGATGTGGAGCACTTCTATTCCCATGACACTCCCCGAACATGGGAGACATACTTTTATGGATCCTCTTAGATCCCTATAAGAATATGTATGGAAGATCCAAAGATCAATTGGGTTGGTTTGGGGATCGTAATTGTCTCTAAAAAAAAGAAACTTTGTCCTTCTTGTACTCATTATTGGAGGGCTACCCAAATAATGCGGTAGAATATCAATCTCTCATCGTTGGATTGGAACTAACCCTACAGCTGAACATAGCCTATATGAACATCAATGGGAAATTGGAATTGGTGATAAGGTATATCGATGGTGAAAGTACTATTAAAAAGTAAGAACTGACCCGCCCCTCCCCACCCCTCATTATCTATGTCAGGGGACTGATGGCAGAGTTCCTTTTTGATCCCAAGTTGCATCTTGTTCCGTGATCAAAACATGTTTGTGTTGAAACATAGGCTAATACAGCCACCATCAAGATTCATCGTGATCAGGAAGATTGTATCATGCTTAGAAGAGTGGTATGGGCATCTACAACAGAGTAAGCTCTATCATTCATCCTAGCCACATGAAGTTTAATTGTACAGAACTCGTCTTAGCTACATGACGTTAAAAGGTATGAAGATCATCCTCTATACCTAAAGTTAAACTACAAAACCATGTCTGAACAATAAGACTTTAAACTGTGCGGTATACCAATTCCTCATTTCATGATGTAAAACTACACGGATCCACAATATCTCTCCTTCTTCATGTCAGGTGACCCATGACCTTACCACAAGACATTAAACTGCACATATAACATCATTTTCATGACATAAAACTGCACAGCCTATCCAGAACTATGTATGTCTTGATTCCGGCTATCATATGTTACGTAGTCAATCTCGAACCACAATTTTTGGGCCTGGACATATGATTACTTAAATAAAACGTTGGGTGATCCAATGTCCTTTCCACATGACATTTATTTGCAAGGAAAATGTCCTTACTGCATGACTTTAAACTAAAAGTAAAATATCCTCACCACATGATGTAAAACTGTAGAGATCCGAAAATCTCCTTTTTCTTCACATCAGGTGATCTACATCCTTTCCTCATGATGTAAAATTACAAAGATCCATAATATCAATCTTCTTTCATGTTTAGTCACCAGCACCTTTACTGCATGATGTAAAATTACACAACTCTTCATAACTATGTATGGCTTGATTCTCATTTCTAATGAGATATGTAGGTATGACTCGATCTTACATCTTGGTCTAGCCATGACGTGATATACAATTTCCTTGTCTTGCTCTTAAATTCCTCCACATGGTGAGAGGAACCCTTATCATTCCTTTTTTCTCACACCAAGCACAGCTCACATGGTATTAGGAGTCTCGGTAAGGGCTTCATGCACAAACAAGGCATACCAACTTTTGACATGCCCATCTCGGTCATGAACGCAAGATCATAAATGGCATACTGTGAGTCCACATTGTATGACATTAAACTACCCAATTAAAGTCCTCTATATGACATGAAACTGCATACTTGTGTGATCCACACCTGAGAGGACCATTTCATTTCACTACGGGAAAACCAGGAAATTGTGACAAGCCATTTACAACGGGCCAGAATTCCATCGCAAATTGTCCTTCGAGAATTTTTTCTGCGGCGGGAGAACCAGCCCGTCACAAATATTAAGGTTTTTGTGATGGGTTGATGGTTCTCATCACAAAAATCTTTGGCGTGCAATGGACACCAAAATATGGGAAACGGTATTTGCGAAAGGCAATCGTATCCCATCACAAATACCCGATGGCATTTTTTGTATTTGAAATGAGATATATATCTCCTCATAAATATTATGTCGACAGTTTTTATTTTATGACGAGACTCATTGCAAATAGTGACATTTGCGACAGGAATATAGTCGCAAATAATCTTGTCGCAACTAATCTAACCTATATATACCCCCACCAGTTTTCCCTCATTCAACTCCAATCTCTACTCCTCACTCTCTCTAGTGGAAAATTTTCTCTCAAAAATTTTCATTGTTAAAAATTATCAATCGGGGCATTATTCACAGCTTATATCCTTCAAAATCATCATATTTATGGTATTCGTCTATTTCTTTTATTTTTTACTTAATTCATTTTATTTTATTTTAGTTATAATTATTGTTAATTCTCTGAAGTTAAATTAAATTAGAATTAGATAGTTTTATTTATCATTATTTATTTTTATTTTTACAAATATTTAGGTTTGATTAATATTAATTAAAATTAATTAATAGTTATTATATTAATTAGTAATAATTAGTATTAAATAGTAATAATTAGTATTAAATTGTAATACTTAGAATAAAATTGGATAAAATTGTAATAAATTGCAGTAATTAGTAATAAATTGAAATAATTAGTAATAAATTGAAAAAATTAGTAATAAATTGCAATAATTTGTAATAAATTGAAAAAATTAGTAATAAATTCAAATAATTAGTAATAAATTTGAATTATTTGTAAAAATTTGAATAATTAGTAATAAATTGTAACAATTAGTAATAAATTGAAGCAATTAGTAATAAAGTGAAAGAATTAATAATAATTAGTAATAAATTATAATAAGTAGTATTAAATTATAATAAGTTGTAATAAATTATAATATATCGTAAAAAAATTTAATAAGTAATAACAAATTATAAAAATTAGTAATAAATTGTAATAGTTAGTAATAAATTTTAATAATTTGTTATAAATCGTAATAATTAGTAATAAATTGCAATAATTAGTAATAATTAGTAATAAATTCTAATAACTAGTAATGAATTTAAATAATTAGTAACAAATTTTAATAAATAGTAACAAATTCTAATAATTAGTGATAAATTCTATTAATTAGTAATAAATTCTAATAATCAGTAATAAACTGTAATCATTAGTAATAAATTGAAATAATTAGAAACAAATTGTAATAATTAGTAATAAATAGCAATAATTGGTAATAAATTGTAATAAATACTAATAAAGTGTAATAATTAGTAATAAATTGTAATAATTAGCAATAATTAGAAATAATTAGTAATAAATTCTAATAATTAGTAATAAATTCTAATAATTAATAATATGTTGTTTTTTATTAGTATTAAATTCTAATAATTAGTAATAGAATGTAATTATTAGTAATAAATTTTATTACTTGGAAATCAATTGTAATAATTAGTAGTAAATTGCAATAATTAGTAATAAATTGCAATAATTTGTAATAAATTGTAATAATTTGTAATAAATTGAAACAATTAGATAAAAATTGCAACAATTAGTAATAAATTGCAATAATTATGAATAATTTGTAAAAATTAGTAATAAAATACAATAATTAGTAATAAATTCAAATAATTAGTAATAAATTGCAACAATTAGATAATAAATTCCTTCAATAAGTGATAAATTTGAATAATTAGTAATAAATTCAAATAATTAGTAATAAATTAAAACAATTTTCAATAAGTAGTAATAAATTATAACAAGTAGTAAAAAATTATATATGTAGTAATAAATTATAATAAGTAGTAATACATTATAATAAGTAGTAACAAATTGTAATAAATTTTAATAAATTATAATAATTTGAAATAATAAGTAATAAATTTTAATAATTGGTAATAAATTGTAATAATTAGAAATAATTTGTAATAATTAGTAAAAAAATTGTAATAGTTAGTATTAAATTGTAATAATTAGTAATAAATTGTAATAGTAGGCAATAAATTCAAATAATTTGGAATAATATGTAATAATTAGAAATAAATTTTAATAATTATTAATAAATTGTAATTATTAGTAATAATTAGTAATAATTTTAAATAAATCACAAAAACAGTAATAAATTGTAATAATAAGTAATAAATTGTACGAATTAGTAATAAATTTTATGAATTAGTAATAAATTGTAATAATTAGTAACAATTAGTAATAAATTCTTATAATTAGTAATAAATTATAACAATTGTTAATAAATTCTAATAATTAGTAATAAATTCTAATAATTAGTAATAAATTGAAATAATTAGAAATTAATTCTAATAATTAGTACTAAATTGAAATAATTGGTAATAAATTGAAACAATTAGTTATAAATTGAAACAATTACTAATAAATTGCAACAATTAGTAATAATTAGTAATAAACAGTAATAATTAGTAATCTATTATAATAATTAATAATAATTAGTAATAATTTGTAATAAATTGAAATAATTAGTAATAAATTGCAACGATTAGTAATAAATTGTAATAATTCGTAATAATTTGTAACAATTTGTAATAATTAGTAATAGATTTCTACAATTAGTAATAAATTGTAAGAATTAGTAAAAAATTATAGTAATTAGTAATAAATTGTAATAATTAGTGATAAATTGTAATAATTAGTAATAATTTATAACAATCAGTTATAATAAGTAATAAATTCTAATAATTAATAATAAATTCTAAAAGTATGTAATAATTATAAATAATTAGTAATAAGTTGTAATAATTAGTAATAAATTCTAATAATTAGTAATAAATAGTAAAAATTAGTAATAAATTGTAACAATTAGTAATAAATTTTATTAATTAAAAATAAATTGCAAAAATTCGTAATAATTAGTAATAAATTCTATTAATTAATAATAAATTTCAATAATTAGTAATAAATATTAGAAAATTGCAACAATTAGTAATACATTACAATAATTATTATTAAATTATAAGAATTGGAAATAAATTCTAATAATTAGTAATAAATTGAAATAATTTGTCATAAATTGTAATAATTACTAATAAATTGAAATAATTAGTAAAAAATATGAACAATTAGTATTAAATTGCAATAATTAGTAATAAATTGTAACAATTAGAAATAATTTGTATTAGTTAATAATAAATTGTAATAAATTATAAAATTTTGTATTAAATTCTAATAATTTGTATTAAATTTTAATAATTAGTAATAATTACAAATAATTATAATTAATTAGCAATAATTAGCATTAAATTGTAATAAATTGTTTCAAATTGTAATAAATTGACACAATTTCCAGAAGATTGGTGACTCCCTTTTTCCCAATGCCTTATCTTCCTACAATTTTCTCCCACTGAAATCACTATGAAACATATGTCCTCACAAATAGATATCCATTTTCTTATGCATGATAATGGATAACAGTGTGGTGAGGCCTTCCAAATCTCTATTCTCGTGCATATGGTAATGGATATGCCTACATTGGAGAAAATTCTTCATACTAATTTTAGTTGGAGAAAGTTGTAAGGAGATGAGTCATCGGGAAAAATATCTATCGCCGGTCTTCCGGAAATTTTTTTGCTGGTAATTAAAAATTATTTGTACAAATTAGCTATATTTAATAATAATTAGTGGAAATTAGTATAAATTTTTATTATTTAGTATATATTAGTATAAAAGTTTAAAAAAATACTATAAATAGGTATGAAATAATTGAAATTAGTATAATTTGAATGAAAATGGAATTTAATTGTCTTCCCTTTTTTGTATAGTGTTTTTATTATATCAAATTATACAAAAAACTAATTATTTTATATTTCTTTATCGAAATATAGAACAATGAAGTCAACAACAATCATTATTATATTATCGTTCTTGGATAAATCAGAACAACAATGCAAATGGTTCTAGTTTAAATTCGGTATATATTGATGTTTTTGAATCTTTTTTATCATTTGAATCATCAAAACCAGAATTGTTTTCAGAAGTCACAATTAAGTGTCCTTGTAAAAAATGTGCTCTGAGAATGATTGACACATTTTAAAACATTGGGGGTCATTTATTGTGTTTTGGTTTTCAACTGGATTATGTTTTTTGGTATGAACATAGTGAATGTAGTTCCAAAAATGATATTAATAGTTTAGTTCTGGGTCCGGAATGATATCAAAATTTTGTACATGATATGAAGGGTCTGTCTTTTCAACAGTACGAAACTCATGATGATATTAATTTAACTCCTGTACTGGAACCATCTCATTTTTATGAGTTGTTTAGGTTGGCCAAGGATTCCTTATATCCTAGTTGCAAGATAAGAAAATTTGAAGTAACTTCTAAATTTATGGATATTAAATTGGATATCGTAATGTCAAATAACTATTTTGATCAGATATTATCATTGGTAAAAACACTACTACCTGAAGGAAATATGTTTCATACAAATTTATATGAGTGAAAGAGGTCGGTTCTTAATCTAGGTCTTGGTTATTAAAATATTGATATATGTTCAAAAGATTACATCTCATATTATGGTGAAAATGATTCATTTTATAGTTTTCCCACATGTGTAAAATCGAGATATAAAGAGGCTCAATAAGGGATATCTAGATTGATTCCTCTAAAAAAATTGATATATTTAATACTTACACCTTGATTGAAGTGTTTATTTATGTCTCAGAATACATCGACATTGATGTCAGGGAACAAACCAATATTCCAACTAGTAAAACCATAAATCATCCCTCTCATGGTGATTCGTAGTAAAATTTCGACAAATTTCATCTGTCTTTTTCTTTAAAATCCAGAAACATATGATTGGGTCCATCTATTGATGGTTTCTATCCATTTGGTTCTTACAGTAGTCAGTATTCATATTGGCCTATCTTTATAACTCCGTATAATTTATGTCCTTGTATGTTAATGATGTAACCATATATCTTTTTCACATTCTTAATTTCAGGACATCTAAAAAAGAACATTGATGTTTATTTGAAACCATTGATTGATGAGTTAAATTCACTATGAAGTAATTGTGTCAGTTCATTTGTTGTTGCTGTGAAAAAAATTCTTATTGAAAGATGAATTGATGTTGACAATTGGAGACTTCATGGAATATATAAATTTATCTCGCTGGAGTACACATGGGCCAAAATCATGTTTGTACTATATGAGTGACAGAAAATCATTTATTCTTGTCAATGGGAAAAACATTTTTTTTCGACATTCATCACAGATTCCTTCAAATTGATAATCCTTTTCGGTGGAAAAAATATCATTCCAAAAAGTTCACAATTGAAAGAGATGGAACTCCAACAATGATCTCAGGTACTTGTTAGACCCTCTATGATAATGTTGTTTTCATAATCACAAATAATTTCAATATACATTTTCTACTCTTTCATGCAATTTTAATATCTCTCAGTAAATCAATTATGTCATACATCAACATATACTTTAATAAGTCAATCACCTATATTTATGAATAAATATGTTTACAAATGTATTTATACATACACGTTTTCATAACACTTAGTCTGGTAAGATAGACACTTCACAATCTTTCAAGATTCCCTGGCATTGATGAAGTTCAACACACTGAAGTTCAACACATCGAAGTTTGACATACCGAAGTCGACACACCAAAACCGAATTCGACACACTAAAACTGATGTCATCACACCGAAACCAATGTCGACAAACTGAGACCAATGTATGACACTCTGAAGTTCAACAAAACAAAGTTGACACACCGAAGTTCGACACACCGAAGTTCGAGAGACCGAAGTCGACACACCGAGGTTCGACACACCGAAGTTTGACAGACCAAAGTTGACAAATCGAAGACGACACACCAAAATCAACACACCAATGATAATAGATCGATGTTATCAAACCAAATATTACTCACTCATTGTTTTAAATAATTTTTTTCATTTCATTAATAATAATTTATTTCAAATGGTCATATTTAGAAAAATTAATGTTTATGACATTTTTTAATGTTGTCTGTAGGACAATCCGTAGACAATACGATGTTCATGCATGTGTGGAGACTTTATGCCTAGAGGATCATGGACTATAAAAGGACCTCATCTTTCATAGTAAAGGATGTAGCAGTACACGCTGAGACACATACTGGGTGAACACGAAAAGAAAGGAACTAAGCGCTTGAGATTACAAGATGATTGTAACAAGAAACTTTCACCAAAAAGCTCAGTGTACATCGAGACATTAAAGAGCTAAACCCTTTCACTCCTCGAAGCTAGATTACAGAAACTATGATACTCTGTTCTAAAGGCAACTTCCAGAAGAGGACACAAACACCATTTTATCAACATCCATTGATTCCAGATCATTACATCACAACACACAGATAATTATTTACTCTATTGTATTTCTTAGAATTGTTGTGTATCATTTATTAACTTTCGAGTAGAGTGTGTATATTTAGAATAAAACAATCTATCAAATGCATTAAACAGAAGGATACACAATATCCTTTCTCAACCATTTTTTTACTCTTGTGTATACCCACTGATAACTGTGGAAGAGGTACCAGTGTGGCTGATAGTTTTTACCCACGATAAACTATGGAAGAGGTCCATGTATGGCCTAGACAGTACTTAGTAATGTTGTGAAACCCCATATAGGGTGTGGATACAAGGTTTAATAATATAAACAGCTTGGTGGCAGGTGATCACCATGTGGAGAGGACTAAGTCTCATCTTGAGACTGAACCTCTTATTTTATCGACTGTACTGATTATCTTATATTTCTTATGTGATATGTATTTCTTTCATTAAGATAACATACCCTTTGATAGTTAGTTTAGGAAGTGTTTACATCTATTTTGAATTAGTTGGATTGCTCTGAATGTTTTTTTAACAAATAGATTAGTAAAACTGAGAACTAATCAATATTCTGATAATCAAATTGAACCTTCAAGACTTTTATAAATTCAGTAAAAGTTTGAGTTTAATTTTATAAGGGGACATTAATTTGTAAAATAAATATTTAACAATTTTTTTTATAAAGACTCAATTCACCCCCCCCCCCTCTTGAGTTATCTACTCCGACCAACATTTGGTATTAAAGGATTGTTTATTAGGACTCTTTGTAATCTTACTCAACTATGATTGTAGTTGTACTTTAATGATCATTAAATTTATTTTAATTATAAATTTCTAGCTCTTTTAAAGTAATAATTTATTATGGATAATAGATTGGAAGGTGTTGCAGCTAAAAGATCACCATTCTTTAATGGAACCAACTATGCTCAATGGAAAATCAAAATAAAAATGCACTTAGAGAGTATGAGTTTTGATATTTGGTCATCCATTATAGATGAATATAAGATTCCTACTACTGATAGAAACACATGGGATGAAACTACCAAAAATTACTACAATAACAACTACAAAGCTATGAATGCCTTATACTGCTCCTTAGGAGATGAAGAGTTCAATAAAATTTCTACTTGTAAAATTGCCCATGATATTTGGGATACTCTATCTATCTCACATGAAGGGACATCTAGTGTAAAAGAAATGAGACTTAATATGTATAAAATTAAATATGATAATTTTAAGATGAAACCTGATGAAACTATCTCTAACATGTATCTTAGGTTCAATGAGATTGTCAACACAATGATTTATCTTGGAAGATAAGTCACTACCAAGGAAAAGATCATGATAATTCTCAGATGTCGGCCTAAAAGATAGTGGGGAACCTCTATCTCTATTAGATAATCATCCGAAATCTGCAAAATACCTATAAAATAACTCATTGGGAAACTAATGATGTATGAGGAATAGTTGAAATTCAACAAGGAGGAAGACGATGAGACAAAGAGGGAATCTATTGCATTTAAGACCACCACCCCTAAGAACAAATACGAAGGGAAATGGGAAGCATCTGTAGAAAGTTCCAGTGATCGGAAATATTCATATGATAGTGATGAGGAGATGGCCCACTTAGTCAAAATATTCATGATATATTACAAGAAGAATAAATTTTTCAGAAAGCCTAACTTCAAGGGAAAATATGACCAAAAAGGAAATTGGAAGAAGGACTAGAAAAGAAGTGACATGACTGATGAAGTTGTCTCCTATGAATGTAAGCGGAATGGAATTATCAAGGCTGACTATCCAAATCTCGATTATAAGATGAAATATGAATATAAGGGAAAAGGTTAACAAAAGGCTATGAAAGCTACTTGGAGTGCTTCAGAAGACATCTCTAGTGTATCTGATGCTTCTGATAGTGAACAGAACAATCATGCCAACTTTTGTTTCATGAAGGAAACATCTGAGGTAACACTTGACTGTACTATACACAATGAATATCATTCTGGAAATAAGATTTAGTCACAAAATGATGAAGATATATCTAAAGATGAACTATTTTAATACTGTGAAATGCTTGAGGATGCCTATAATGAGCTCATGGAAAATTATAAATCATTAAAGAGAGAGCATGCTTTAAATGAAAATTATAAGTCAAATCTGGATTTTAGAAAAGAGAAAAATGATAAACAGATTAATGAAAACAATGAGCTAAAAATGTCAAATGAATAATTGAAGAAAGGCTTAAAAAATATTACTAACAGTAAAAATACTCATACTGACATTCTTGGTAAACAAATTTCTCCTAAGTATACTTCTGGGATAGGATATCAACTAGGAAAAAGGAATTTTTCTAAATTACATTTTGTATCCAAATCTGGAAAATCTCCTACTATTTTCAAAAACCTGATTTATACTGCAAATTCTAGCACCTAAAATTCTTTTACTGTATCCAATTCCACAGGACCAAATAAAGTGTATTTTTCAAATACTATATATTCTGCATATAGGAAACCCATAATATAATTGCGGGTTCCTAAATATTTTATTACTAATGTTTGTGGATCTAAACAAATAAGGGTACCAAAGACGTTTCACGGTTAAAATGTTTTGTAGGTAAAATTCCTTAAGAGTTACAGTAAAAAGTTGTGGTACTTGGACAGCGGATATTCAAGACATATGACTGGGGATTTTTCAAGCTTTAAAAATCTTATCAATATTGATGGAGGACATGTCACGTTTGGTGGCAATGGTAAAGGAAAAATCATCGGCCTATGCCAAATTGGTAACCCTAAGTCTATTTCAATTTCTAAAGTATTTTATGTTGATGGATTGAAGTATAACTCTCTTAGAATATCTCAACTTTGTGATAATGTATTTAATGTTAAATTCAAAAATGATTGATGCCATGTTTTTTATTCCAAGAATAACATAGTATTTACTGCCCTTAGAAACGATAATGTATATGCAATAAATCTAGACACTATAGCCCCACAGAATGTATCTGGTCTAAATGCCTTTCACAAAGAGTCATGGCTCTCACATAAAATACTAGGACATTGTAATATACACTCTCTTAGGAAGTTAACTAGAAAAGTCTTAGTTAGAGACTTACCCAAATTAGAGTTTCCAGACAATAAAGTATGTAATCCTTGTAAAAAATGAAAGCATCACAAAATATCTTTCAATCTAAAGAAAGAAGTAACCACTTTTCAACATCTCGAGTTGGTTCACATGCACTTGTTTGGACCATCTAGAGTTTTGAGTCTCCATGGGAAGAACTATGTTTACGTTCTTGTAGATGATTTCACTAGGTAAACATAGATGTTTTTCTTAGCTCATAAAAGTAAAGCATGTTCTCAATTTACCAAGTATACTAGGACTGTAAAAAATCTCAATGGACGTAAGATTAAATCCTTAAGAAGTGACCATGGTCCTGTGTGTGAGAATCAAGATTTTGAAGCCTTATTCTCACAAAATGGCTATAATCATAACTTCTATGCACCTAGAACACCCCAATAGAATGGTGTGGTAGAAAGAAGGAATATAAAATTACAAGAAATTGCCCAAACTATTCTCAATGAATATGATCTACCCATTTTTTGGGCTGAAGAAGTTAATACAACTTGATATATAATAAAAAGAGTCTTAATTAGACCCATTCTTAAGAAAATTGCTTACGAGTTGTGAAATAATAGGAAAACCAAATTAGGTTATTTTAAAGTGTTTGGATGTAAAGTTTATATTCTGAATACCAAAGATAATTTAGATAAGTTTTCCTCAAATAGTGATGAAGGAATATTTCTTGGATATTCTACATCAAGGAAAGCCTATAGAGTCTTTAACAAGAAGACCCAATGTGTGGAGAAATCTGTACACATCATGTTTAATGAAGCAGATCCACATGAGCCCAAGAACTCACCAAAAAATATTAAATAGGATATGTCCAATATGTAAATTAATGATAAAATCACAAATCATCATGTGAAGGAATCTGTGAAAGCATCCAGTTCTGAAATTTCTACTCACCTTAACCATAGTGAACTATATCAACTGTACCAACTTGAAATATCAAGTTCTACTTTCTCAAGGCCTATTAGAACCCTTAAAAATCATCCCTTAGATGCTATTGTTGGAGATTTAGATAGAGGAACACAAACCAGAGCTTCCTTGAGAAACCAGGTTGATTATCAATCCTTCTTGTCACAGCTTAAAATTAATTATATCAATGATACTATCAATGATGAATTTTGGGTCATGGCCACGAAAGAATAACTTAATCAATTTGAAAAAAATAATGCTTGGAAACTTGTAGACATACCTTAGGATACTTTGACCATAGGAACCAAATGGGTGTTAGGAATAAAGTAGATAAAGGTGAAAATATAGTTAGAAACAAAGCTAGACTAGTTTCACAAGGATATAATCAAGAAGAAAGAATTGATTATGAAGATAATTTTTCTCCTCTATCTAGACTTGTGTCAATTATCATCTTACTTTCCTATGCATCACCTTTGGATTTTAAACTTTATCAAATGGATATAAAAAGTTCATTCCCAAATGGTTATATAGTTGAGGATGTTTTTGTTGAACAACCCCAAGTTTTTACAAATCCAATTTTTCCAAATCATGTGATCAAATTATCAAAAGCTTTATATGGTTTGAAACAAGCTCCAAGAGCTTGGTATGAAAGGGTGAGTAATTTACTTATTTCTAAAGGTTTTACAAAAGGATTTGAATACCCTACTTTATTTATAAAAATAATTTCAAAAGAAGTTTTAATAGCCCAAATATATATAGATGATATTATTTTTGGATCTTCTAAAAATTCTTTATGTAATGACTTTTCAAACATAATGAAAAGTGAGATTGAAATGAGTTTAATTGGTGAACTTTAATATTTTCTTGGATTTAAAATATTTCAATATAAAGGAGGTATTATCATAAATCAATGTAAGTATACAAAATATCTTTTGAAAAGATATGCCTTTGATAGCATTAAGATTAGTGAAACTTCTATGAGTTCTACATTTAAGTTGGATCTTGATGAAAATGGAAAATCAATTGATCAAACTACTTACAGGGGAATGATAGGGAGTTTCCTATACTTAACGGCTTGTAGGCCAGATATTTTGTTCAGTGTTTTTATGTGTGAGATATTTCAAGGAAACCCAAAGGAGTCACATCTAAATAGTGTTAAAATGATTTTAAAATACCTCAAGTATACAACTAATATAGTATTGTTCTATCCAAAAGGACAACCTTTTGATTTAGTTAGTTATTCAGATGCTAATTTTTGTGGATGTAAATTATATAGAAAGAGTACCTCTGGAACATGTCACTTTTTGGGAAAGTCATTAATATCATGGTGTAGTAAAAAGAAAAATTTGGCCACATTATCAACTGCTGAAGCAGAATACATTTCTTCTGGTAGTTGTAGTGTACAAATTTTGTGGATGAAACACACCTTATTAGAATATGGATTTCAATTCAGACATATCCCCATAAATTGTGACAACACAAGTGCTATTAATATTTCTAATAATCCAATTTTTCATTCTAGAACATAACATATTGATGTAAGACATCACTTTTTGAGAGATAATTATCAGAAAGAGGATATAACTCTTGAGTTTATTGGGAATGAACATCAGCTTGATGGTATATTTACTAAACCCTTAAATTCTGAGAGAATGAATTTCATTAGAAATGAATTAGGAATGATAAATCAGTAACTGATTTTCATGAAATCGATCCTGTCAAACCGATCTTTCGAAAACTGATCTTTCTAAAACCGATCTTTCTTGAAATTGATCTTTCTCAAACCGATATTTCTTGAAACCAATCTTTCTTGAAACCGGTCTTTCTTAAAACTGATATTTCTTGAAACCAATATTTCTTTAAACTAATCTTTCTTGAAACCGATCGTTCTAAAACCGATCTTTCTAAAACTGATCTTTCTAAAACTGATCTTTCTTGAAACTGATTTTTCTTGAAACTGATCTATCTTAAAACTGATCTTCTTGAAACCGATTCTTTGACACTGATATATTTAAGGGTTGTTTTTTAAATTCCATCTGCTTTAAATGAAACGATTCTATTTTATCTCTTTTTTACTTTCTGAGTTTAAATTTTGTGTTTTACGATTTGCAATCGCTAAATTATATATTATGTCCAATCCATCAAGACCTTTCACCTTATTCACTATCGTAATGTTTTATATCTTTTTTCCACACCCTCTCTCGACTCTCGACCTCTCAACGCAACTGGAATCCGAAGATTCTTCATCGATAGGACTAAGGGCGGAATAGAAGAACCTAGAAAATATTCTTCTGTTAAGCATAAGAAAGGTGAGTCCAGTGGGACAGCAAAACCGAGCATAGAAAGAAGATTTGTACAGCTGAAAAGGAGGTTTCTACTGAGTGGCTTCTGTCAAGAAAATATTTTCTGTTAAAAGTGTTTGAATCTCAAGGATGGTTAGTTGGTTCACCAACAATGAAAGATCCTATTATCTGCTGCTAGTGCACAAATTCTATCATCATTTGAGTATATCACTGGATGAAGCTGAGGTATCAAAGATGAAATCTATGGTAAAGGGAAAGGAATTGGATTTCTCATCTAAGGAATGGGATGAATGTTTAGAGGTTCCTCATGAAGGTGTCTATACATATTATCCTGGTAACATTCCACATTCTTCAAACTTGTTTTCCTATGAAGATGCTTTAAAGGAGCTGACTGGAAATGAAGAATCGAGGAGGACTACTTCAATTGAATTTGAAGGAGATGTAATACTTATTTTTATGTTCATACAACATCAAATCTTCCCAAGGAAGGGATATTTCTCTACTGTGAAATATCATAATGTTTTATTGATCCTTTTGTTGAAACATGGAATACAAGTGAATCTGTGTACATATATTATGGTGCATATTTCTAATTTGATTAATCCATCCAAGAAGACAACTTATTTATACTATCTGAGGATGATTTCAACCATGTTGAAAAAATAAGATTGTGTAGAAGGTGTAGATGAAGTGATAAGTGTATGTAGTGGCTTTTTTCTTCATAAATACATTTGTAAAAGGATGAAAATCTTTAGGAACCCATGGAAGAGAGGTTGGGTAGGAGATGAGGAAAATTTGTATGAGGATTTTAATCCGGTTGACCATCATTCTAGACCAAAGGACCATGTTCATCCAGGTCTCAGATGAGGAGAAGTTCCAGTTTATTTTGATGAGGAAGCTGAGGATGAAGTGTCTAAGGAAGAATGGTCTCCTTTTGATGATAGGAGTGATCCTGATATTGCTGAAAGTACCATGGATATGACTTATGGACCAGATAGTCCACCTTTGGACTTATCTTCAAGAGAAACTATTCTAGGTAATGAAGAAGAGGAAGAAACCAAAGTTACTGCAGTTGAAGGCTATGAAAGAAAATTAGAGGAGGAATATGATGACAATGATGATGGTGGTGGTGGTGGTGGTGGTGATGATGATGATGAAGGAGGAAGTGTTTAACATGTGAGTGACTCTCTAAAAGTGGGACAACATGTGGTTGAGAGATCCAGTGAGGAATATGTACATGGGGCTGGTGATGGTGTTGATCATTTTGATCAACAGGATGATGGTCATAGAGATTCTGAACATGAGGACAGACCACTCCATCCTAATGCTGAAAAGCTAGAGCTCATTCAGGAATTGAATGATATTATGGCTGCTGGCCAGGAGGAAGAAGATGTAGTTCCAGTGCCTCAAATTGAGGAAGTACCTGGTGAAGTTGAAGTAGCTGGAGCTCAAGCAGAACCTGATGTTCGGTTAGTTCATGTTCCCAGACAAGTTGTTATGCCCACACACCAGGATGAAGTAGTTAATGATTTTGATGTTATTCCTGAGCCTCAGTGAAAAGGATAAGAATTGATATTGTTGAACCAAGAGACTATACCTGTACTAGCGAGTGGAATAGTGATCCATAATATATTCTTTTTGGTTTGTAGTATGTCTTATATGAGGAAAGGGTGACTTGTCCTCCTACTCAACAAGTCCATGCTGATCCAGAACCTACTGCACCTACTCCACCAGTTGCATCTCTAGCAGTAGAACCTATAGCTCAGTCATTGCCCAGTGACTATGTTACCAAGAATGATTTGGAAAAGATTAAGAATGAGATATTTGAGTCTTTGATAGCTTCATTGGGATCCAGAAATGAAGCCTCCGCCTCCATAAGTATCTCGAAAGCTGATGCAGTAAATATTGCATGAATAGTGATTCAGGAGATTCAACTGAATCTTATTACTATATTAGAACCCATATTAGACACAACACCTTTCTAAGAGAAGATGTAAGAAAGATGAGCAATGAGTTGAATTCCTCAACCTCTGACTTCAAGACCTCCTTTAGTGGTGTTCTGAAAGTTCTTAGGATCTTGGTAACTCATCTAATCAGTTTTGATCTAAAAAAGTTGAAAGAAGATCTTGGAAAAATGTTGACTGTCCCATCCAGTTCCAGGAGTGGGAGAAGTGTTGTTGTAGATTTGGAGTCTCTCATGGTTTTTATGAGAGAGGAAACTCAAAAACTTCAGATTTCTTCAAATAAAGAAACTATTGAAAAAGTACATCGGAATACATATCTTGTGTACAATATGGTCAGATAGTGCACCAATGAAGCCATTGCAGCTCAGAAAGAGATTCGGGAAAAGGTGGATAATTATTTCACTAAGATATACACCAAGCATGATCTCATCAATAGGTTCAAGTTTCTGGCCGAAAATATTAGAATCCCTCCAGTCATAGAAGCATTCAAAAAGAAAGTTCTTCAATTGAAAGAGTTTACACCTTTGCAGATTAAATTTATGGATAATAAGGATGACTTCATGAAGGCAATTCAATATGGTGGTCAAATCATTAATGAATTTATCAATTTCTCAAAACTTATCTATATGTTCAGGTTGAGGCTATTGTGGTCCCTCCAAGTGCATATATTGGTACTTCCTCTCAACCTCCTGCTCAAATGTCCATCTCTCAATCTCTCACTCAGATTCGACTGATCCTTACAGAGTAGAATCCATGTTTGGTGTTGTCAGAAATGAGGCCTAGCCTTGAAGCTACTGTTCCTATTGGTGTTTCCCTACCTGGTGTTATCTTCTGAACACCTCTACCCTCGGCAACTCACAAACCCTCTCCTTCTCTATTGGATCCTTCATACAAAGGAAAATATCCTATGCATCCCAACCCTAAATGATGGATTGTATCTTTTCATTGGTATTTGATCTTTTTGTTTGCCTTGTACTCTTCTGACATTTAATCCAAATACTTACGGTGTTTTTCTTTCCATTTTTGTCTCTCTTCTCTTTTGTATAATCATAAAAGGGGGATAAAAATAAGAGGCATACATTATATTTGAGAAAAATACGAGGCATACTTTATATTTAAGATTAGATTATTTATCTAAGGGGGAGTTTTTTTGGTTCCAGACACATGGAATATACTCCCCTTAATCCATTTAGTGAGGGGGAGATTTGTTTCAAATAAATTCTTGCAATGAAAAACATTAGTTATATTAGAAAAGTACTTTAAGCTATGTTATGATATCTTTATTATATATATATTTTCATGAATGCCATAATTTTTTATTATCAAAAATGGGGAGATTGTTGGATTCTCTATGAGAATGTATTTTTCATAATCAAAAATAATTTCAATATACACTTTCTACTCTTTCAGGAAATTTTAATATCTCTCAGTAAATAAATTATGTCATACAACAACATATAATTTAATAAGTCAATCACCTATATTAACGAATAAATATGTTTACAAAGGTATTTATGCAAACACTTTGGCATAACACTTAGTCTGGTAAGACTGACACTTTGCAATAATTCTATATTCCCTGGCACTGATGAAGTTCAACACACCGAAGTTCAACACACAGAAGTTCGATAGACCGAAGTCAACACATTGAAACCGGAGTCGACACACCGAAACTGATGTAGTCACACCAAAACTAAAGTCAACACACCGAAACCAAAGTATGACACACCGAAGTTCGAGAGACTGAAGTTGACACACCGAATTTCAACACAACGAAGCTTTATAGCCCGAAGTCGACACACCGAAGTTTGACACACCGAAGTTTGACAGACCGAAGTTGACAAATCGAAGACGACGCACCGAAATCAACAAACCGAAGAAAACGTACTGATGTTATAAAACCGAAAATGACTCACCATTTTTTTTAAATAACTGTTTTCATTTTATTAATTAGAATTTATTTCTAATGGTCATATTTAGACAAATTAATGCTTCTAACATTTTTAATGTTGTTTGTTGGACTATCTGTAAACATAATGAGGTACATGAACGTGGGGATATCTTTATGCCAAGAGGATCGTGGAGTATAAAAGGGCCTCATCTTTCAGGTTAAAGGATGTATAAGTACATGCTAAGACACGAACTGGGCGAATACAAAAAGAAAGGAACCAAGCGCTTGAGATTACAAGAAGATTGTAACAAGCATCTTTCGCCAAAAAGATTAGTGTACATCGAGGCATTAAAGAGAATAACCCTTTCACTCCTTGCATCTGGATTATAGAAACCACAGTACTCTATTCTAAAGACAAATTTTAGAAGAGGACTCAAATACCATTTTCTCAATATCCATTGAGTCCAGAGCATTAATTCACAACACACAGAGAATTCTTAACTCTATTCTTTTTCTTAGCTCTATTGTGTATCTTTTATTAACTTTCGGGCGGAGTGTGTATCTGTAGAATAACACACTATATCTCCTACATTAAACTGATGGATACAAGATATCCTTTCTCAATGATTATTTTACTCTAGTGTATACCCACTAATAATTGTGGAAGAGGTCCTTGTGTGTCCTGGTAGTTTGTACCCACGAAGAACTATGGAAGAAGTCCCTGTGTGGTCTGGACAGTACTAAGTACTGTTGTGAACACTGATCCAGGGTGCAGATTAAAAGTATATTAATATAAATATATTGGTGGCATGTGATCACCAAGTGGAGAGGACAAAGTCTCAGCTTGATACTGAACCTCTTGTTTTATCCACTATGCTTATTTTTTTATATTTCTTATGTGATATGTATTTCCTGCATTAATATAACATAAAATTTTATAGTTAGTTTAGAAAGTGTTTACATCTATTTTGAATCAGTAGGTTTTCTTCTAAAGTTTTGTTAATCAATATATTAGTAAAACTGAGAACTAATCAATCTTCTGAGAATAAAATTGAACCTTCAAGACTTTTATATAATCACTACAAGATGACTTTGTGTTTAATTTTATAAGGGGACATTATTTTTTAAAGGACCTATTTAACATAAATTTTTATAGGGACTCAATTCACCCCCACCCCTCTTGAGTTATCTACTCTGACCAACAATGTTGAACTAAAATCCATTGTCTCTTCATTACCTCCCATCACATTTGGATCGATAATAAACCAATATAAAATTGATGGCTTTAGAAAAGAACACGATTAGATAAAATGGTGAATTTTTTGGGATCATTCATATTTTTCTGATTTTATAGTCCATCACATGTTGGATGTCCCGCATATTGAGAAGAACTATTTTGATAATTTATTTCATACAGTTTTGGATACACTAGGTAAGACCAACGATTTTTAAAGGAACAATTAGATCTTAACAAAATTTGCAGGTGACCAAAACATGAACTATTTTAAAATGTCTGATCACAAAATTTAATGAAGCCAAAATCAGATTATACACTCCCCAAAGAGAATTAATTATTTTTTGTTAGTGGGATTCAGATTTGCGACTTCCATATTGTTATGCTTCCAATTTGGAATTATGATTTAGAAATGGTCATATTACTGGATTAAACAGTCATGAATGTCTTGTTATAATGGAAAGAAATCTATCGATTGAATGAAGAGGTATGTTGAATTTTATGATTTTTGTTGTACTAACAGACATAACATATTTTTCTAAGACATTTCTTTTGCGACAAGTGACTACGATGCATTAAGAAGGCTGCAAGAATATGTTGTTTGAATTTTATGTAAACTAGAAAAACTCTTCACACTGAATTTGTTTTACTCAATAGAAGATTTTATATTACATTTTACACCTAGAGAAAAAGGTGGAGGTCTGGTATAGTTTCGATGGGTGTACCCATTTGAGAGATGTATGCAGAAATCGAAGAAAAATGTACGTAAAAAAGAATCGGATGAAGGTTCAATTGCAGAAGCTTATTTTGAAAAGTAATTTTTTTCTTTTATGTTTACTTTCAATATAAATATCACTAAAAAACCATATAGTCCATAATAAGGAAAATGTTGATGATGAAATGGGTAATCAATTATCATTTTTCAATCAACCATAACATGGTTTCACTGGTGTTCATGAATTATGGATTTCAGATGATGAACATCACAAAACTCAAACATATGTTTTGTTCAACTATGAATAAATGACCCCATTTGTACAGTGAGTGATTCTATAACTTATTCTATAATTGTTTTCACAGTAAATTAATCTTATTTAATTTGTAGGTTATATGATAATCATATCAAGAAACAACTTCCAAAAATTACAGTACCTACTCATAAAGAACGTCGAATAAAAATCATTTCATACTAGTATCAAAAATTGGTAACCTAAATTATTTTTTGGTTTAAAATATATAGTCAATTTATTATTTGTTATATTGATAATTGTTTTGTAATTTTTCCAGAATCTCAACATACTGATTATATTGATAATTGATTATGTGTATTGTGTAACCCACCATCAAAAACGGTTAAATCTAATAATGCATATATGGTGAATGTTTTTTTGATTTCATACATGTGTATATGGGTAATCAAAAAAAAATTAATAGTGGTGTGTGCTTGAGAGGATCTCATCATAGATAAACTAAAGTTGAATTTTATGGCATGATAGAAGAAATTATTGAACTTTGTTATATAGGACAACATTATATAACGATGTTTAAATGTTAGTGGTTGGATACTGAGAGAGGCTTACCTATTCATATGACTCTTGGAATCGTTGATTTTAAATATAAAAGTCTTATTCCAGTAAAAGAACCATTTTTATTGGTTCATCAATAAAATTAAATTCATAATTCAAAATATTGTGCTATTTTAATAGAGTATAGTGATTAGTGGATCATAATAAAAATTAAATCTCAATAAAATCATTTTAATCAATGTGAATGTGGTTCTGCTGAAGTAGAAGGAATTAAATTTTTCAATAGACTGCTCCAAATTCATCTTTTTCACAAAGAGACACGGATATCGATGACGACACCCCATAGTTGAGTGTCGATGGTGACGATGATGTTAATGAAGTTACAAATGAATTTGAAATGGAAAGGGATGATGTAACTAAAACTCATATTGAAAATTGATGATGATGAGGAGTAATTTGAAGAAATTGACGTCATTAGATATAAAGACGAGGATGAAGATGTAAACAAAAATGGATAAATGATGTTTATAATCATATATAATATATATATATATATAGTAGTTTTTTCAAATATTTGGAAACATCATTCATTTTGTGTTTTTGATGGATGGGGATCAGTTTCTTATGTTGGAGGGATCTGATCTACCTATAGATGAGCATGATGTTGGGTTATGTGACCCTTAGACTACTAGCAGTTTAGGGGGGACTCAGAGGGGGAGTGATTTTATGTGATTGATGATTCCTGACCCAATCCACGAGTGACGTCCACGTCTTGGATTCGATCCACACGTGCATAGGTATGTATACATGTGTATTTTAATTAGGTTTCAATAATTTATTTTCATACTAATTGATTGATTATTTGTACTATTTTCACATCTTTACACATATAGCTACTAGAAATGGGAGTCCTATATTGCGTAATAATTTTTCTAAAACATGGGCTTCATGGGATTATATTCTTTTTGATGTGAAGAACCGCATGTTCGATCATTGGATGGTACATAAATAAATAATATTTATTTTAAAATTAATTTAAATAATAACTTAATATTATAAATTATTTTTAAGGTTTATGGTATCCCATTGATGATAGCAAGTGTGGGGTTATCTGGAAGGAATGGAAGTGGACTATGCATCAATGTTGTAGTCTATTTTTTTAAAATTTGATAATGAAAGAAATGGAGAATGTATGAGTGATAGAGTTTTATGAGTATTCTCATGCCCCCAACCTGATTACATTTCATCTTAGGTTTGGGATGGATTATGTTCACTCTAGTTGGGTTGTCATTTTCTGATGAGATCCTCAGTTTGTTATAAAAACTGGGGCAGAGAGGAGGAGATACATCGATCTGGTATTCATATATTCAATATGCATAGGGAGCATATGGTAAGTACTTTTTTAAAATATTTTTTATAAATTTTAATGTAAACAGTTTATTTTATATTCATATAAACAGTTGAATAACCTAATATTTTTGAGTTCAATGTTTATAGAAGTATGTATAGTGGTCCGACCACTGGAGAGTTTAGAGGTGCTCACCAGTATCAGATTTTAGTAAACATATTTTATTTTTAAGTTTGAAATTTTACTATAGATAATATTTTAAGTATTCAACTTTTAAATTTCAATTGAAGGATTCATATGTGCCTATGGTGTCTCAAACACAGACTGAGAGTTAGGCTGAGACTAATACTCAGTCCAGTGCCCACCGATTTGATAAGACAACATGGATGCAGGTGACCTAGTATGCCTTTGATAAAGGCCATGTTTTTGGTATCAAATCTCAATTTATGCCTATGGATTATAATGGAACCACTGCAATGTCGATATCCAGATCAAGAGGAGATCATGGATAGTCATAATCATCTTATTTACAGTATTAGGAGTAGCTGCGAGCTTATAGTGATCTTATAGAGAGTATGTGTAGGGATCAGGAGCAGATGCGCCATTTCCCACAACAGTAGCATGAAGAGTTCCTAGAACATCACCAGCATGAGGAGATGCAGGAGGAGATGCTTAGATGGCGATAATAGTAGTAGTAGGAGAGGTTGGAGTATATATAACGTCTCAATCATGGTTTCGAGATGGAGTTCCCTCCCCCATCTCCTCCTGCTCCTCCAGATGACCCTTCCTCTTAGTAATCTATTTATTTTTTATGATAAATTATTTTAATGTAAATTTTGATTATAAAATTATCTATTTACCTTTCAATATAGTTTTTTTTATATTGTTGTGAATATTACATTTTTTATTATTTATTTAATTTTTTAATATTTTATTAATTTATTAAATTATTTTACTTTTTTATTAATTATTATTTTTGATTACTTCCTTTTTATTATTTTTTGCGATTTTTTAGATTTTCATTATTTTATAAATTTATATTATATTATTAATATTAATATTACTGTTACATTAATATTAATAATATTATTATTACGATATTATCAATATTTTTTCTTTTATTATTATATGAATATTATTTTATTATTTTATTATTTATTTTATTTTTCTAGTATTAGTTTTATTTATTTTTATATTAATATTATGTTATTATTTTTTAAAAAAAATTTAGCGACGACCCGCTGCAAAAAATAAATTTCAAAAACTCAGCAAGGTGTTTCGCAACGGGCCCATCAAAATAATGTATTTAAACAAAAATGGAAATCTACTTGTGACATATCTGTATTCCATCACAAAAAACAATATTTGTGATGCCCATTTCTGCAATAGGGCATTTGCGACAGGATCTCATTGCAAATACCCCGTTTTCTTGTACTATTTCATGTTTTTCTTCTACCACACCTCCATCCACTCTATCACTCTTCAAATTAGGGATACAGTGTACATACTAAATTAAAAAACTAAAAGTTTCATCAATAACTATGTGTCAACTCATTCCCATTTTCATGATATATATATATATATATATATATATATATATTCCCATACTTCAATACTCGGGCCAAGCTACAACATCACCACTTTTCCACATCAGACCATCTCCTTCCTTTCTGCATTACGTTAAATTGCATGGTTCCTTAAAAACAATGTGTGACTTGGTTATTATCCTCTTGGGATATGTAGAGGCATCCGTATTTTAAACACTAGGCCCATTCACATAAAATCATTATAAATATTCCCCCTATTTGCATATGGTTCAAACCTATGTAGGAGACTTCATTAATAACTTTGTGTGGATTGATTCCTATCACCATAGGATACACAGTGACACCCATAATTACTTAAATGGGCCCAGTTGTGATACCAACATTTCATGTTGGGGGATCCTCATCCTCACCAAATGATGTTAAACTACACAGATTTTCATATCTATGTGTGGTTTGATTCTAATTTTCAAGAGATAATTAGTGACACTCGGACCCCCACCCTTGGGCCCAACCACAACATTCCCATATGTTCATGTCAGTTCCTATATCCTTACCTCTTGATGATAAACTAAAAAAAAGTACATACCTAATGTGGGATGTTAAACTGCAAGGAAAACTTATTAGTCTCGTGATATTAAAACTACATGAAAAATAAATCCTTACTGTATGATGATAACCTGCATGGATAATATCCTTACCACATTACATTAAACTGCATGGGAAACATCACCACTATAGGATGATAGACTGTGCATACCGTCAACCATTTTCAATTCCTTATCAAATGACCACGAGAGATGTACCTCGATCAACCAGAGTATGGGGTACTTCTTAAATCTTTAAAAAGAACATCATTCCATATAGAACACTTTATTTATTGAGCACCTTAGGTCACTGCAAACCTATCACATTACTTGGAATAGAAAAGTCATCTCTCGGTTCATCCACCCTATTCATGTAGAAGGGATGGAGACCCACCAACCAGAGACATATTGGTCCAATATAAAGGAATTTCTAATTATTCAGATCCTCAACAACACCAATAATTAACCGAACATCTCTAGGTATTACAAGACATACCAGACATGTCTTTCCAATATCATTACTTTGAATCTGATAACATCAATCCATGATTTACAACAATTCTATTCCCTTCTCATAAGGATATTGGAGCACTCTTGGTCATGCGTACCCTAATTAGGCTCTTTTGTAAAATCTCCCATAATAGGTCCAAATGATTCATGACCTTAAACTACATGTTCTTTGATCAATGAATTAAAACCTTAAACTCTAGCCTATAATTCTCCAAATTTCAGGACCCTAAACTACTAGAGAAAGAGACACAAAAATTTTCAGGTTGAAAACCTACAAATGGGGAACTTAACAAAAAATAAACTCTTAACTCACTAAAATCTTCATATTTCTGGAAACAATTAGTGGACAAACTTATAAGGAGTAAATATCACTATGTCCAATTTGTGTCCCCAATATAATCCATGCTAGGATCACTGGACCCTCTAGTCCAGAAAAAAATTATATCAATGACTTGTCACATTTCCTCACCACGAGAATATGTTCACTAGTTGGTGGCACAAATTTTAGGGTGCTCTATCTCTTATTGGGTAATCACGATCCTCTCATAACCCTTGAAATTAAAAATAGATATATATCTTATTGACCATGATGTCAATGTAGAAGGGCATAGATTAACCATCCAGAGGCATCTTGGTCTGATATAATGGGATTTATGATTATTATGAGCCTGATGTCATCATGATGAAACTTAGAACCCAATAGTGTTTTATGATATCCCCAGTATGACTAGCCCATACATTCTTCATGACCTGAGCACCTTGAACTATTATTTACAATCATCATATCAAACTATTCATGAAAATTTAACATCCTCGATATTACATCACTAGGTTTTGTACCCTTTCTCAAGTCCAAAATGTGAAACTTCATTCTTGAACCTTCGATGGACCATACCTTGTGATTTGAAACCAAAAGGTGTAGGCCTTGTGCTTCACAATATAATAGATGGATCACTCTTGGGTTCCAAAACCTTTCTCAGATAGCCTCCTTCCATACCCAGCTTCATCCTATAGATGTATGAGTCTTCAAAAATCCTTCTTGGCCCTCATAAACTTGTAGATATCATATTTTCTTATCCATTCTATCGATGCATAAGGGATTCCACCCAACAACTAAAGGAATATCCTCCATGAATGAAATGAGATTCAATCTCGATGAGCCCTGGTGACACTGAGGTAGATCCTAACACCACATAATGTTAAGGGACACACCTTCCATGCCTATCCCATTCAATATTACTTGGCTTAGAATTTTGGACTATTATGTACATCACCCACATTCCAACTATCTGGGTGGTCCTATCTTCCAATGTATTTTTACTTCATCTATATACCCGATAAATCTTCCATGACCCTTGGAAAAAAGTTGAGATCATATTATATTGTCCATGCTATCATCACATAAGGGATTTAACCCACCAACTAAAGGCATATCCTCCTTGTAAGAAAGTAAATACAATCCTCATGAGCCCTGATGATACAATGATGGAACTCATCACCCCATAATATTTTATGTCATCCCTGGTCTTCCTACCCTATATTCCCTACACACCAATGGTGCATGCTCAAAGACCCTAAATTATAGAACATTAAAGGTTCAATCTCAATGCCCCTAAATTAAAATATAGCAAAGCTCCAATATCAAAGAACCTAAATTATAGTATAACAAAGGTCTAATATCAAAGATCCTAAATTGTGGAACACGAAAGGTCCATTCTCAAAGACCTAAAACAATATAACGATGATGGTCTAGCTTGAAAGAGCTTAAAATAGCCAGTGACATGATACTTTCCATGATGAAAAACCTATAAAATAATCCTAAGAAAATGTTAATTCTTCACTCACAAAACATAAATTTTGTGTGATCCATGAAATATTGAGAATCTATAAAATGGAAGAGGCACAGAAACTTTTCCTGTAGAAAACCAGTAAAAAGGCAACCTGAGAAAAATCCAATTTCATGCCTACTATGTATTCTTCCATATGAAGCTTAGAAAAAATTTATTGAAAAAATAAAAAAGGTATAAATCTTTTAGGGACAAATATACGGTACAAGAAGATATCAATCCATGATTGCAAAGTCCCCTAACTTAGAAACAATTTTGGAATTCCAAAGATATACCATGTCCAAATTGTCCTTATAAGATGAATGATTTCACGACTAGTATAGTGGTCACATCAATGAAAATTTTCATTTTAGTGTTCATTCATGATCTTTCTCAAAGATTAACCGATTAAAATTCAAGCACTAAAATACAAATTATTGTATTTTTTTGGTATTATAAAAATGTATGGGAATCTTGAATAACCTGATCAACATCTCCACTTGAACATAGATCTTTAGGTAGGATTGCATCATAAAAATAGTGATATTTCCCATCTTATGTATGTTCTAGATATACTTATGGGCATTCATCACATATTTCCATATCTGTGAAGTTATTTTTTCTATGAATGAATTCAATCTACATAGTAAAATATTTCAGAACAACATATGGATTGATTCCCATCATTATGGGATACATAGAGATGTTCAAGTCCATTACAACAGATCCATCCAAAAGTTCCATTTCACCCAATCCATGTTCTATTCTGGAATTCAAAAACCTTGAAATTTTAGGGTATCCATTCCTTATATCAAAGCAACTTCCTATATTGGATTCATATGAGAATTTAGGGAAATAAATATCATCGTCATCACACTCGAGAGTTATTCATTCAACACTCTAGATAGACCCTCACATGAGGCTCAAGCATCATATCCCATCAAATATTTAGTTATGAAGAAAATTGATTTACGTTTAACTTAGAATTATATTATTTTCCTTCCATACAGGTCTCATTCTAAGGGGGATTTTTTTGGCACCCATAATTGGGCATTTCACACTTTTCGATCAAAGATTGATGGAAGGTGAAGACTGTGAAGAAAACATTGAATTAATTTTCATAAAGAACATGGGAATGGAATATATGAAGAATTTTTATTTTATTTTAATAGATAAACTTTGGACCCTTATATTCTATTTATAATTTTATTCTATGTATTGGGTTTTACATTACATTTTCCAAAAATGAGGCTAACCCATGGATAGCCAGACCAAGGCTCGAACACCAAGCACATGTGAGAACAAGGTCGACCATGCCTAGTGGGAGCCAGCCCAGGCCAGCCAAGGGACAATAGAACTCATAATACCATGGGTGGGATCGTGTATAAGGCTCTTGGTTCATGATCACACAGGCATGCATTGCCCGAGCTAGATGCTCGGTGGGCCTAAGCCCATGTGTGGAAGTGATGCATGTGGTATGGGTGTTGACCCCATTAAAGCCTCGATGAAGTGGAACACACATCTTGGTTTATATAAAAGAGGGGAGGCACAGTGATAATTTGATGTGGGATGGGATATTTTCATGATAATCATATCTGGACCAATAAATTTTTCCTCAAAATGATATGTTTCATCCGATTGTGCCTTACGCTAGTCCAAGTCATTCACTTCGGTCTTTCTCATCATGTGATCAAAAAAAATCATCCTAGACTCTAAAAATTTGAACTTAGCTTATCCCGCATAGTGTGGGATCTCCTTATTCATCCTCCCATCCAATATTCACCTTGCTGCATCACTGGTTCGACCTAGAAACTCGAAGACGCTGTACACATGATCACTACTTGATCATCATCATCTTCATTTTCAGTACTTCACTGACAACTTAATTAGAATTTGATGACCAAAATGATTCGTCGTAAGATCCAATCGCGAACACTAGTAGCCTACTGAGAAATCTATCAACAACACTTGAAGTCGTTGCATGATCACCCTTTGATCATGTGGCCAAAGAGAAGACAAGTACCGACGATGTCGTGATAAGTTTTATGACGGCAATACCTTCCACCTTTGGATTATTTTTTTATCAAAATTTTCTAGGATTTATCTGATCATGTGATGTCACGAATGAAAGTCATGGGAAATCCTTCACCAAATTAAGCAGTGTGCATGGCGTCCATCCCATATAAAGTAGCATCGAACTCGAGTTCCCATGCCTATAAAAACCCTATACCCTTTAGAAAAAATACAAATATAGGAGAGGACATGAATCCTCAAAAAAGAAAGAATGTGGTGGATTAGAGAACATCAGTGATCATCCTCATAGAATTCCCCATTAGGTGATTGCGAGGACCTATCACATGGTCTTTCAAAGATTTGGTGATGACATGATGAAATGATTGTCATGTGACACCTAATTCATATGAAGTATTCACATGATCATGTTATAACCCTTGGGGTTCACGAATTCACTAGATAGGGGCCTACAGTTGTGCCAACAATCCTGGTGTGAACTCCCATACACTCATTCTCATGACCTTTTGTATGACCTTCATTCGGGTCATGAGAATACCACAAGACCCCTAGATCAAATCTCTTTCATATAACCTTATACATGGATACCTCTATATAAAACACCCCTGTAGGATACCAAAATTGTTTGAGAGTTAATCTCTAGACCCCATTGTGGTTGCATGACTATAGATACGTGCTTCCCAGAACAGTGTCTGAAGACATACCTTGTAGACATGCGCCTTATGGTTTCATGAACTCGTATCCTCACAGTTCTCCTTTTCTTGGCCTTATGATGAATATTCTAAGATTTACTCCCCTCATAAGTCATGAAACCTAATTTTCCATGTAGTGAAAGTCCTCATCCATACATTTCATAACATTATTGGGAACCCCAGGTGCATAAGTTCAACGCCTTCCCCAAAAACTCTTTAGGATCATTTGAATCACATAATAAATGTATCATCATATCACTACTCACATGGACAGACTCCAAACTATATATGGCCTTTTAATCTATGAATATATCATAGTAAGACCCCTCCAATAGCCATAAAACCCTTGTACTAGGAAAATAATTTCCCATGAAACATAAGGCACGATCCCTTTTTGTGAAAACTTGATGAACTTGGATGAGAGAAAGATCCAAAACATATCTATGAGACCCCTCCACATGATTGTTTAATGGAAAAACAGTCACAAAAGTCCTCATGGTACTCACAACGTCATTAGGAATATTTGGACATGTCACTTTGATCATGAGATATAACTCAAATGAGTAAGATTAATCCCAAGAAATTCCCTTGACATGTCACCATTATCATACGACGTCCCATGAAAAATTAAATTAAACCATGCAATAACCCCTTGTATTTTCCAAATTTGTCACAAGGTAAGACTTCAACACATCAAGTTGACCACACAATAGTTGATCAAAAAGTCACTATTATCATGTGTAATTACAAATACAATTCAATCACTTAGTGGACTTCCAATTTGACATGTATACTTCACTCGAAAGAAAACATCTAAGACAAGTCATTTGTTCATGAGAAATACCCCAGACTTTTTCACTATGATTGTGCGTATACTCTCAAGACATGTCAATTAATTGAGAAGATACCATTGGATGTGTATGTTATGTGAGATTGATGTCATGCCATATCAGGTAGACGATCAAGACATATCCGGCATACATCCAAGACTGGATGGACATATCTCTTATAAAATTTCCACTTCTTCGGGTGGACCCATTTGGACTCATACCATGTGGACCCCGACTAGGAACCTTCAACTGCATCCACCTCTAATAAGGGAAGTGTTCATGTCAAGCTATGGTATTAAAATCATGTTACCCTACCAATTTCATGCTATAGATAAAAAAATTTATGGTTCCAAACTCTATTTAATCCATTATAATATAAAAAAATGAGTGTGTCAGTGGGCATCCACAAAGTGTAAGCCCCGGACAATTGAGCAGCCTCAGAGTGCAATCCCTGACCAATCTGGCAGCCTTAGTATCTAAGATCCAATTACATAAATAATATAATATATTAATAATAAATAAGTAATCCATCTTGGTATAACCCCCTAGAATTCATAAAATATCAAGGATATCCATAATGTCTTCTAGCATGATCATCCACAATAGCCTATCAGCAGGTTTAGGGATAAGTGAACTATGATAACTCTGAGTCCTTACATAACTAGGATATATTGGATGCCTTTCTAAGGCTTGACGCCATACCATATACTTTATGAGATGGGTAATCAAGCCTATAAAAGTGATAATTTAATGTGTAATCCCCATATAGATATACTCCCATGTAATGTGTAAAATCTACCACTATCTATTGTTTCTCACACTGAGCATGGATCATGTCAGCTTAGAGACCAATAATGAATATATCATAATCATATTTAGAATTCCTTAATCATATAACGATCATTGTTACATAATTATGATTACATCCCACCTCTAATCTAAGGGAAAAATTCTCAAATAATCAATCTAAGGAAATCTCATATGCATATGTTCTGCCTATGGCCTCTATTGTCATATCTCTCACAACATAGAAACCCTCCATAAGAACTATGTAGTATCTGATTCCAATTTTAAATTGGATATGTAAAATGCCTCATTGAGGTCCGAGAACAATATTCACATCCTTCTAACATGACATTAAACTACATGGAAGGGTCCAGTCACACGACCTTAAACTATGCGAACAAACTACAAGGGTTTTGATTCCTTTTTTCATAGGATACATTGAATGCCTCATAAAGGTTCAATCCCATATCCAAGACACCAGTCACCTTCCTAGATGGTAATAAAATCTAGAGTTATAAAACATGCATATATCCCAAATAATCATAAATAAATAAGATTCTGTTAGAGAACTCATCATATGTACGCATTTGTTCCTATGAATACATATTCGTAATCAAGTTCTTGACACAGGGGTAACTAGCTCTATATCAGGGTCAAAGAAGGATTTCGTGAACAAATATAAAATCTATAAGAGAATCCCAGAGTGGGAAAACATTCCCCCCAAAAGGATTTCATGAGCCCGACCTCCCATCCTCTCGATGAATGGAGTCCCTAAGAGTCATTGGGCCTGAAAACCCATATGAAATCTTTCCTTTTGAAAGAGGGTCTATACCCTGCTATAGTCGATGGAACCATTGAGAGTTTCTAGGAATAAAAAACAAATGGGAAACCTGATGTGATCGATTGAGCGAGGCCTCAAACCACCCCTCAATAAAACCATCAGGTGAAACCCATTCCATGTCCAATTTCCCAATGAAACATGAGGTTTCAGGATCCACCTCGGAGTTTATTTTCTATGGGTATGAAATTATGTGTGGTTTCTTGGGAAAATTATGGGAATTTATATATAAAATTGTTATAATAAATTTGGTGAGTCATATGGATTTATTGGCTATGTTAACCTATAAGGGTCAAATTAAGAGTTGATAATGGATTAAACAAACTAGGCTGTAAGTTTTCTAACTTATTTGAGTTGTATTAACCTACCCATGGGGTAGAGTTTAATGTGGGAAGTGATGAGGATCCTTCTAAATGAATTCATGAGTTTTTTTGATGTTATATCCTAAGATCCGAGATTTTTCCACTAAGTTTCAAGACACCAGGGTGCTATGAATCTTATACCAGGGTTAATAATTGGATATAGATATTTCATAATAATGATAAAATTATTTTTTGTAAAAAAATAAAGGATATATTGATGAATACGAAAAATGGAAATTCAAGTTAGGCCTCTAATTTGGGGTTTGATAATGATATTGAGACATAGATTCGATATATGACATTAAATATGTGACTTTTTTTAGTGTTCCAACAAAATTGTGGTATGGAAGATATTATGGTCAAATTAGATGCTTTTCCAACCTATAACCGAGAGGTGATAGTCATGTCATGTGTTATGATGACGTTTGATGTGATTAAATGAGTCAAAAGAGGATTCACTACTCATGAGAGATGTTTCCATGTGGGAAAAACTAGTCTCCATGAGATGTTCTTAAGTTGAATATAATAACACTTAATATATATTTCCATAAGGGATACATGTTTCTAGGGGGATGTATTTACCCCTAGGAGATGCACATATATGATTCACTTCCCCCTGAAATATGTTGGATGTTTCAAGGTGGAATGTATTTTTTCTCTAAGTGATGATTTTTGGAAATACACAGTACCCCCTTAAAGATATTTACAAGTAAGATGGACTGCCCACAAAGAGTGAATATATTGGGATTATGCATCATTCTAATATATCATAGACTTGGATTTTTGTGTGGTTTTATACACTCTCATTTTTTATCATGTATATGGGTTGGTATGTTATGTTTATCCATTTTTATGATAGGTTGTGGTTTAGATGTTATTCCAACCAAGTATTTTAACCCTATTATTGTGTAATGATTGATAAAATTATAAATATATTATTTAACATGATGGATTTTACTGATTTATGGTTGTGATAACTTTAATAATATGATGTTTTATTGTGGTCAGAGACTATGTTAACCCATTATATTGTGGTTGATATATCCATGTTTTATAGCATCACTAGTCGAAGTAGGTATGATATAATATTAAGGATGTCTTCTTGAACACTGAATGGTTCTACAGGTGTATGCATGTGATGTTTATATTATTTATTTCATTCAATATATTCATGAATACATATAATATTTTTTATAATCAGTAGAATTGGTGGTGGCCTACTATGTTTAATGACCACATCCTTTATCTCTACCTGGGGGGTTATATAAACCATACGGTCGATATCTAGGATATGTGATGAACACATGTATGGGTTTATGAGATGGCACTAGTGGAATAGATATGTGGAGAATATTATGAGGAAGGTTGAAAACTTTTAGTTGGGTCTCCTTATTTTAATTTTAGTTTATTTTTTGAACAATATATGATCATCCCACTTAGATATCTTGCATTACCATGTGAATGTATGGCTCTCTTATGTATAATTTTTATAATATGGTGATATTATTTATATATAGTACTCTTTACACTATAATTCTCTATTTTATAATATGATATTATATCCATTAATTGATATTTTATAATTTACATATAACTATTTTGATGATATAAAGGATATAGTCACCCAATATATTTTTATCCGACCATCATAGTTAGTTTGTATCCTCTAGAATATGTGGAGGATTTATGGAGGTGATTTGTCTCTCTATCTTAGGGTTTTTTGATAGACCTATCTAGGGTGTTATAAAGTGGTATTATAAACTTTTTTATACAATTTTTAACATGTTAGATAGAGATTAGACTAGTCAAATCTAGGTATAAACACTATATTTGTACCTAAACAACACATGTTGGAGAAAATTTCTATGTTTCTAGGTATTTAGATTTTATATTCTCAGTTATTGATATTATAGTTGAGATAATTTTTCCATGTATGAATTTTTCAGTTATGGATTATGGTTATACTCTTATCCTTTGGTGGAAACATGCATGTTTCTATACATCATATTTGGAACATAGGATCGATAGACATTTGTATTATTATATATTACTGTGAGACTAGTTTCATGAAAGAATAGAGGATCCTATTTTTTAATGATTGAACAAAAACATTTTTGGTATTTTCCTATAATAAATTGTAGGGTCCTGAAAAATCCGCAAAGGAGATTCTACCCAAATCCCCCAAAGAATTGGGGAAAATAATCAAAGAAGGGACACAAATAGGACCGGTCCGCGAACCGGTCCCATGGAAGCACAACGTAGCCAGGCTCCGGGAGGCACCCCCTCTGCGAACCATTGTCGTTCACAAAATGGAGGCGGAGAGCCTCCGCGGTCACGAGGAAAGATGGGCCCTAGTCCGATTCACTGTAACGAACCGCCCCAACCGCGGACCGCGTCGACTGGTTAAAGTCGCACCCACTGTCATTCACGAAATGGAGGCGGAACCCTCCGTAGCCGTGGAGCTCTCCCTGAGTTCGCCTTGTGGAGGGGGGGGTGTTCAATACCCCCCGTGAATCGCGGATTGACCAAGTCAGCTGTGAACCAAGTATTTGGTTATGGGCCTCTGCAAAAGGTGCCGCCTGGCCACAGATACATCCCTTTCCCCACTCTATAAAAGGGGACCAAGGGGAAAGAAAAATAAAATTGGAGAACTGGAATTGGATTCGGAGGGATTGGAGATTCTGAAGGAGATCTGTTGAAGGAAGGATTTGGATTTTGAAAACCGTGAAATTCCCACCCGCGAACCACAACAGGTATACGAATTAACAAGGAATTGGAAAACGCATAATAATTTGGTGCACCGTGAACCTAAAATAACAAAAACAAGGAGAATCGCGAACCATAACCCCTTCGCGGATGACTTCCCTGTGGACTAGGGAGTTTGTGCCTCTTTTCCCATCCATCGCACTATGTAGCACTCTCCTATGCGGGCGAAGCCACGACCGACGAGCCTCCGACCGTCCCCGCCCTTGGCCACCGCTGGCCGCCGGGAACCCTCCGTGAACAACCCTGGATCGCGGATTGAACCCGAAGCTGCGAACCACCCTGGTTCGCAGGACACCAATCAGTCCGCGAACCACCCTGGTTCGCCGACGGCTTCTCCAGTCGTGTGGCACTTCCCCACGCGAAGGGCTCCACCACCCATACCTCTCGGTGGCTCTCCAAATACTTCAGTGTTCTCATTTCCGGAGCCAGGTAAAATCCTTCTGATCCAGCCAAGTCCTCCACAACTCCCTCATTGGCTTATTCATCGGCCCCAAGCCGAGGCCTCCACTAGAACCACCGGATCCGCGTGGTGTAACTTTTAGGTGCATCAGCGCACCATTTTGAGTTCACATACCCACGGTAAATAGGGGAAAAGGGGTTTCCCCGACCCTTGAGAATATTCTCGAAGCATTCCTGGGTTCACATTCCCATGGTAATGTGGAGTCTAATCTCAGGAATCCCCTTTCTGCCCCTCTGCTTGCTAAAGGTTCCTTGGATATGGTAAAATAGCCATCAGAAGGAGGCCCTCATGCACTGCGAGAGAGGAGATGGGAAAAGGAGAACCCCCTTTTCCTCTCCCTCTGGACTTTGTCACCACGGGCATCCATCTCGGAATAATCCCCGACCTAATGGGCTACCCTTATGCGTAAGCCCCACTCCACTTCTCACAGACGCACCTCTCGCGACCCTCTAGTCCCTACCGCCTCTTGTTTCTCACACCGAGCATGACTAACGTGGGATTAGAGTAAGCATCGACCATGACATCCTAATTATGGGCCTCCTCAGAGTGTAATCCCCAATCCATTATCTTGGGCCTCCTCAGAGTGTAAGCCCCAATCCACACTATGGGCCTCCTCAGAGTGTAATCCCCAATCCACATCTTGGGTTTCCCTAGAGAGTAAGCCCCGCATTAATCCGAACTACGTGGACTTTGATCCATGCCTCCTAGGAGGGGTATGTAGGAAGCCTCTCTGAGGTTCAAGCCCAACAACGGGTCATTCCGACCCTCCCCCCCTTTCACGTCAGTTTACCAACGTCAAGGGCCTCCTCAGAGTGTAAGTCCCAATCCATCATTCCGGGATGCCCCAGAGCGTAAGCCCCAAGGTAATGCGAACTACGTGGATTTTGATCCCTATCTCCTAGGTAGGGTACGTATGAAGCCTCCAAGAGGTTTAAGCCCAACAACCAGTCAGTCCGACTGTCTTCACATTGTTTCGCTGAGCTGATCCTAGCACCGTCTCAAGCGAGTTCCAACCCTTCGGGGTCATTAACCCAATGAGGGATGGTAAACCTCGGGCATAAAATATTCCGAACCCCTGCGACCAGTTGAGCATTGCCCACCAAAGATAAATCTGTGGATACTATGTTTGGGTATAAACCAAAGATTCATGAACATATGAATACGTCTTAAATATAGAAGAGAGTCCTGTAACATACAATAATTTCCCCCCAAAAAGGGTGCGATGAGCCCGACTTCCCATCCTCTCGACCAATGTGAGTTCATAAGAGTCGCTGGTTAGACCATCCGGCAAACGCCTTCCTTTGGAAAGCAGGTCCATCAATCATTTCATACAGAGTCGTTGGGCGTTTCGAGGTCGAAAGCCAAAACCAACGAAACAAAAAATGGTGAACCCGATGTGAATCTTTAACCAAACATGACAGATTCAACTTAATCCCACCCTATGCCCCCTCATGCTCTAATGGAGGGCCAAGCAAGGACATTAATTACGCATGTGATTATGAGATGCTGCATTGATGGGTTTTCTGCTTGTATTTGCTAAAATGTTTTGCAGGTATTACCTTCATAACTCTCTTTGATCCAATGGCATCGCAAAGGAACTCACATGTGCGCGTTTCCAACAATGCAAGGACGGGACATCCTTAACAACGGAGGACCCCATCACCCACCCAGTGTCTTCAACACTGGTTTTCAGACGCACTGATCCGAGAGTACCACATGAATGGTACTCTCCAAATGGTGGAGGCGGCCATGCACGCCCTCCAATCCATCAAGATTCACCGGTCACCTGCCCAGTAGAGACCACAAAGGTGGATCCAGATAGCCCCTGTCGCTGTCTCTAACCGTTTCTGGAGTCTATCCCCAGAACGGGACAATTCATACCTCTATCATCTTAGGGAGGTGGATGAGGTCGATGTTGAGGACTTCATCCCCACCAAACGGGGGTTCCGCTCTAAGGCCCTCTCTAGCAGACGTCATCGCGGTCACGCCACGACCCGACATCCTCGCGCCGAGGAGGATATCTCTCCGAGGATTCAGGCCCACGCTCCCCAAGCTCCGGCCCCTCAGACCGCCCGACGAGGGCGGAAGATGTACAATCGGGGACCAGTCATCACCCTGGTCCCTGAGGAGGAGCTCCACTGCCCATCCACAGAGACGTACCATGAACAGGTACCTGCACCTGTTCACTCCTCCAAAGCCTACCATCCAGACATGGCAGCATCGTACAAGCCGGCGCGCATCCCCAACGAGCTCCATCAAGGTCGTCGCTCACAGAGGACGACACATACTTGGCATGAACCTCTCCCTGCCCAGGTTCATGAAGCCCACCAGCTTGATGTGGTGGTGACCCATCGCCTGTAGGACCAGCTCCTAGCAGTTGCATCTGACGTCCTCCATCTTGACATGGTGGCAATCAACAAAGACCGCCACCCAGATGTGGCAGAAAATCATAGGTGGGAACTTCTCCCCGCCAAAAATGGCCACTGACTCAATATAGTGGGAAACCAATATATGCAGGGTCAGCTCCCTACGGATGCAAGTAAAGCCCGCCTCCCCGATGTGGCGGAAAATGGAGCGATAAACTGGTGTATCCTGGTACAGGGGTAGAATGGTTCACCTACCCTGACATAGGAGAATTGTCAGTACCCACTGACCACTAGAGGACCGAAGCAGGATATTCCTACTCCGATACCGGAATGGGCCTTTATACCCGTTCCAGCCAAAGATTTCTCTCTACAAATCTTGGAAATGATGGAGGAGTAGATATCGATCCCAGATCATATCTTGTAGACTTGCCAGCATGTAAATGCATCAGCGGAAGCAGCAAGGACTCAGGCCCTTGAGTCCATCTCCCCAATTGAGGCGACTCATCTAAGAGACGAGATAGCCGCCTTGGAGCATATCTGCATCCCTGCTTCCACCCAGGAGGGTCTCCGGCCATATTCTGCGACACAAGGGAAACCGGATCGAGTATCTTCACTCGTTCCAACTAGGGGACACCCATCCATCACGGTGGATCCTCCAGAGTATTCATATATCCCTTCTAAATGTCAATATGTTCATCGGCATATCCCGACAGCATCACGGGACCCAATTAGATAGGGACCCAAAGGTGAAGGTCGTTGTCAACAGCAGACAGTCCCCGCTGCCCGCAAAAGAGCACCCCGAACGTGCCGAAGGCAGCCGGAAAATAAAGAGCGGTTTCATGACTCCGCTCTGCAGGAAGCTGGGGTTCCCAACACTGCTAAGCACACGTCAATGGTTCAAAACCCTACCCACCCATTACCATATTATGGGAGCGATAGTAGCAGTTGCGAAGGTCCTCCCCGTAATGTCGCTACTAGCAACTCTGAAGGTCCTCCCCAGATCACCCATGGGGGCCTCCCCCGCGGGCATATAACGATTGATCACGAGAGCTCCTCTTTTGATGGGAGTCACATAAACCCTCCAAGTGGCCAGAAGATTGAGCAGCAAGAAGGTCCTCCACTTGCTGCGGTCCACCCTCAAGGTCCTCCCTGGGGTATACACTACAATCACTCTCCATACAGTGGGACCATAGATTGTGATGGTAGTCCTCACTATCATGGTCGCAACTACGGAGGCCCTCCCTGTAGTGGCGTCTCATCGTGTCAAGAAGGCCCTCCCCTTGTCGTGGCCTACCCTGAAGGTCCTCCCCAGGGGTTACGCTGCAACAGAACTCCGTGTAGACGGGAATCAAATCATGGTGGTAGCCCTCGCCAACCTGATAACGGAGGTCCTTCACGTAGATATGTCAAGCAACGAGAAGTCCCTCCCCTCGTTGCGGTACATTCTGGAGTCCCTCCCCAGGATGTATCCCACAGATATTCTCTCTGCGGCAGCAGTAATGGTAGTCCTTGCCATTGCCGCAGCTGTGATGGTAGCCCTCGCCACCACGGCCGCCATTGCGAAGGTCCTCCACGCAATGGACCCAAGAAACAAGAAGGTCCTCCCCTTATCGTGTTGTGTCCTGAAGGTCCTCCATAGGATGCACGTCGAATGTCAAGCCATGATGGTCATCCTCACCATGATGGCAGTTGTTGCGAAGGTCCACCCCGTAATGACGCTACGTAGCCAGAAGGTCCTCCCCTTGCTGCGACATGCCTTGGAGGTCCTCCCCATGGTGTGCACTGAAAAAGTCCTCAATGCAGTGAAGCATCAAGAAGTAATGGTAGTCCTCACCATTACGACCGCCATTACGGAGTTCCTCCATGTGATGACATATTATTTTGATAGGAAGGCCCTCCCCCTGCCGAAGCAAGCATTGAGAGGCTCTCGTATGCCGAGGAACTCATAAGGATGGGATTGAGCATGTCAGATTCCCAGATTGTCGCTAGCGACGCCCTCCTTCGATCAAGAGTTGTTCCAAGGCCGCATTCCTCTTCTGAACAACCTCGGAATCGCCCATAAGACAATTAAATACATACCAGTCCCACTGCCTCTGACTATAGTGAGTGCCTTAGTTGGGCCGACCAGGTGGAGGAGTCACTAGCGGAGGAGTATGCCGATATGATGCACCTGACGAAACGACTGGCCATGGATGATATACCAGTCATGTTTTGGCCTACGACCACCTCTAAATTCAACATACCCAGAGAGTTGTTGGGAGAATGCATGCACGACATCCGCCATAATATATGGACGAACCTCCTCTGGCTGAAATCGAGCTTCCTACCCTACGACGGGTATGTAGACCACGTCTTGTCGATAGGGGACCTCCTGTGTCACATCGACCCGGAGGCCCTTTCCTCGACACGACAACAACACCTCAAGAGGCGCAAAGGGAATATACATACAGCTTGCCTCCGTGCACTGCACGAACTGTGCCGCCTCATCGGTGACGCACCGACGAGAGTTCATATCAGGGGATGCGGGGAACATGGAGCTCTGTATTTCACTTTGCTCCCCGCCCAAAAGAACTCGTTCGATATGGTGTCTTGCAAAGTCATCACGACTAGATGGAAATCGAGTGGACCCCCTGCTCAAGAAAGGCAACACACCCAACAGAGTCGGGCCTTGAGTAAGTCGTAGAAGCGTTAAGCCTGGCGGGAACGAGCCATTCAAAAACTCCAGAATCAGGCCACCGAGAGAATCTAGCAGGCCTCTCGCCTAAGAGAGGCCAATCAGCGATCTTTGCCTGCCTCCCAAGAAGGGACTGATCTACAGGTGAATTCGACACCAAATCCGATTCACCCCCGGTTGGGAGCACGCGAGACCAGGGAGGTCGCGATAGCCACATCCACTGCTGCAATCCAGGGTCAACCCCAGTCTGCAGGGATGGGGGAATTTTTAACAACAAATGCCCCCGTAAGACCAATAGTACTGGGAAGAGACTCAACGTCCAGGGAATGGAGCCAGCCCCATCCCTCAAGGCTGGGGGCATTATTACCCCCTCAACAACAACCTCCTCCATGAGAGTCGGTATTCTCTTATCTGGGGAGGACAGTCAGAAGATGAGGTTCCCGTCCTATCCCATCATTTGAATCATCATCCCATCCGAGAGGAAGGCGCACTGTAAGGTCACATCAAATAACTCTCTGCTTCACCCTTCTTCAAGAATTCCGAAGGCAATCCTAGGTCATGAAAGGGAAGGCCAACCAAAGACGCGGGGGATCCTCTTCCTATTTGGAAGATGACGTACCCTCCACCCCGCAATATGTGTTCATCAATGCCATAGAGGCAAACCCTGCGAGTGACACTGGGGAAAATGCCAATCCGGACGGATCGGGAGACGACGGTTCTAGTCAGGCTATGACTCACAAGGAACCCCCAGATGTGCACACCTGGAACCAGAGGGCCGCCTAAAATATAGCTGCCCCTTCAGGTAACCTCCCTCCGCTTACCCTATGATCTTCCAACAAGGATAAGAATAAAGAAACAGTTACCCTTAACCCATCCCCTTCTATCGATAAAAATGAGACACTCACGCTCGAAGAGAGGTTTGCTCGACAGGAAGAAGAGATGAAAGAATTGAGATGGCTTAATGCTGAGCTACTCCAGAGGAACCTCTCTATTTAAAGTGAGTCCCAAGAAGAGCCACATCATGCACTCCTAGCAAGTGCACCTCAAAGGCGAAGGTTTTCCCTGGAAAACGAAATACTTCCAGGGCTCCCGTCTAATGAGGTGCATGGCCCATCCAACTACCTAGATGTGGATCTGGACGAATACCAAGATTTCCCTCCACTCAGGAAGCAACCGGAGAGAGTACGCCTGACCCCTCTGAAGGTGCCACAAACGGAAGATGCACCATTGGTGCCGGCCAACCAGGATCCTCAGGCAATGCCTTGGGCTATGCCTACCCAGGACCGGGCCCAACAGGATGTAATTTGGGGACTCACCCACACCATTGAGGCACTAACAGCTCGATTGGAAGCGATGGAAGGTCGATGCGCTCCAATACAGCTGGATTGGAAACCATACCAAGAATGGGTGACCAACACACCACCTCCACCCAATTTTGGGAGCCCTGTATTCCCCATATTCAATGGATCAGGCGATCTAGACAGCATTTGATGCACTATGCATCCTATTGCAACCCTATGATGGGAACTCTGGAACAACAAGAAGTAGTGAAACTCAGATTCTTCGTACGGACCTTGCAAGGATCCGACTTCATCTGGTACACTAGTTTGTCGGCCTAGTCAACAAAGAGCTGTGAGGACCTCCAGCAGCAGTTCCTATTCCACTTCAACTCAACGCTGTCGAAAACAACGGTCAGCAATCTCATGAACTGCAAGAAGAGGGAGAATGAGAGGGTCTCAGATTTCATCGCCAGATGGAAAGTTCTGACCTAATTTCTGAATAGAACAATGCCTCAAGATGAGATAGCCATATGCATCGATAATCCTAGAGATGAGCTGCGAACACCGCTCATACCGGTGGAGTGCACCACTGGCTTCTGCTATCTCCTGGTCATTGCCCAGAGAATTGAGGACTCCCTGCAGCGGACTAATTTAATGTCCTGAATAGCCTTGCAGGCTCTGGTGAAAAGAGATTCTAGAGAGGAAGCGTCCGCTGTCACACTCAGGTTGGCCCATGTGCCCGCTCCACTGCTCAGGCTTCCACCAAATCGTCAAGGGCCCCCTGCATATCAGTGGCCACCCCTGCCTAAACGAGATGATTAGCGAGGACCAAAGCAGAACCAGATTGAGGAACGAAGACAAAAAGTATACTCGTTCCGGGACGATCAAGTCCATGGCTACTTCATTGTCGCCATGAACTGCAACTTTCTCCGCCTCCCGAAGCCAAAGAGACCTGAAGAAGTCGGCCATGATGACAGGCCAGATTACTGCCTCTACCATCAGATGTTGGGGCACAGTATCTGAAACTGCTTCACCTTTAAAGACCTCCTGTAGAGGATGGTAGATTCTAGAAAAGTCGAGCTGGGACCACCCCCAGCACATGTGTCATGTATCTCTACCACCAACTCCGACAAAGAGGAGGGATGGAAAAAAGTCACTAGCAAACAAGGGCAGAAATTTGAAAACTGGCTGACTCAGAAGACTATTAACCGAGCCCAGGGCATACTCCGAGCTCAACTACAGCAGTCGGTGTTGCCACCAACAGCCCCTGAAGCCACAGAGCCGACAACATCGACCTCACAAACCTCCACAAGCCGTTCATCCAGGCGTAGTCTACGGAGGAGGAAATAATCGAAAGAGGATCAGTCCATGATGGGGCCAAATTTAGTCCTGACCCTGGAAGATTATATTCCCTCGAATTTGACACCATGGGCACCGACCCACAAAATGGCACTATCAGAGACAACCGACCAGGTTGACCTATCAGAGGAGGAAGAGCCAATTTTTGGTTCTATCAATGTCATCCATCTCATGGAATCATTCCCTGACGAAGGGTATGACTACAAACCTGAGTTCCCTGCACGAGAAACTAGGAGAAGGCACCACAGAGGTAGGGGATTTCAGGGGAGGCGCAGCTGCGGCCAAAACCAACCCTATGGCTGGACCCCAGACCAAACTCGTTAATATCGTGGAAACCCATGGGAGAACCCTTCAACGAAATCAGTAGGATACGGAATTACCCTCTACCTCCAGAAGCAGCCACTCTGGCCCTGTTGTTCTGCAAAACCCACTAGAGGAGGAGTAAGTGTCTGGTCGCCTAGTGCACACAAACAGACCAGCCGGTCCAAGTCCTCAAAACACAGGAACACCATCAGCGTCCGTCCCCACGGCCGATCCTTCCTCGTCAAATGCTCCAGCTCCCAAAGCTCCCGCCAAGACTCTCTATCTAATGGAGAAGCATCGGCCGCTAGAGCAGAAATATGATATCCTTAAGCAGTTGGCATCGGTACCATTCAATCTATCCATCCTGGATGCCCTGGGTTTGTCAGCCAACCTTAGGGAGGTGCTTATCGAAAATTTGATCAGCCCCCAGGAGTTTCAAGCCGAGGTAGTTGCCTCCGAGATTTACCGGACAGAGACTGGCCCAGCTGAATGCAATGGAGTGATTTCCTTCACCGATCATGATGAAGATGCCATCATGCAAGGACACATCAGACCGCTAAATGTGTCAGGCAGGCTGAATGGTATTGAGATCTGGAAAGTCTTTATAGACAATGGCTCTAGAGTTAACCTCATTCCCCTAAGGACACTCCGTAAGTCGAGATACAGTGAGGATGATCTAATTCCCTCAGCCACAACTCTATTGGGTTACAAAAAGAGTGAGAAGAAACCAATGGGACAGATTAAGATAATGAACCATTTTGGTGACCTCGTAGCCTACACGGAATTCCTAGTGGTCTGGCAGAGCACAACATTCAATTCCCTGCTGGGAAGGCCATTGGTCAATAAGCACATGGTCGTTCCTTCATCTTACCACTAGTGTATCAAGTACTGCGTCAATGGAAAAAGTGGGACGTTGCACGCCGACGAGGCCCCTATCGATCCCTTTGTGTCACATTACATTGACGTCGGGTTCTACGAGCAAAAGAAAAAGAAGCCTTTATCAATGGTGTCGACTGGATCCCTGCTCCAAATGGCCTCGAAGTGGTTCCTGATGACCCCCTCAGGCAGCTTGGCAGAGATTATGTCTTGCCCATCAACCATGTGGAAGGTAGGAGTTCAAGTCTGGACACGCACTCGGATGTCCTCATGACTTCAGCCACAATGGCCAAGTGTGACAATGTAGGAACATCCACTGACCCTCAATCGGGGGGGAGAAAGCTCGAGCATGGGCGCCCATGACACCTCACCTCCGGACTTCCAAGAGATCGTGTCAGGAGCTCTCTCCTCGTCGGACCAAGAAGATGAGGATTTACAAGAAAAAGAGGGGGAAGATCTCGGGGATGCACCTCCCGCATTTGAGGAAGGTATCTCCACCACTGTGGACGAAATCAGGGAAATAAACATGGGTACCGAGGAAGACCAGAGGCCTACTCTCATTAGCGAAGCCATGTCTCCCAAGGATCATGAGGTATATACCTCCTTCATAAGGATACACTGGGATGTCTTCGCCCGGAATTGCATAGAAATTCCAGGACTCGATCCCGAGGTAGCGACGTATCACCTAGGTCTTCCATAAGACCACTGGGGCTACAAACGGGCCTCCAGAAGGACGCATCCCTCACATGCTACCAATATAGATGTTGAAATCTATAAGCTCATTAAAGCAGGATTCATTTGAGTGGTCCAATACCACATTTGGTTGTCCAACATCATCCCTGTCAAGAAAAAGAACAGGCAAATCCGCGTCTGCATTGACTACATAGACCATAATCGGCATTGTGCGAAAGATGACTTCCCGGTTCCAATCACCGAGTTTTTAATTGATGAAAAGGCCGGGTATGAGGCTCTATCCTTCATGGATGGCTATTCTGGATATAATCAAATTAGTATGGCTCGATAACATGAAGAATCCACAGCCTTCAGGGCCCTCAAGGGGTATTCTGTTACAGGGTCATGCCCTTTTGTCTCAAGAATGTTGGTGCCACATGTCAGCATTCCATGCATCGTATCCTTAAGCCATTCTTAGGGGAATTCCTTGAATGTTACATGGATGACCTAGTGGTCAAGTCCAGACAGCACTCGGATCACCTGTCGGACCTTGACATCGTCTTTAACAAGCTCCGACTGCGTAGCTTGAAGATGAACCCCTTGAAATGCACCTTTGGGGTTATCTTAGGGAAATTCCTTGGCTTCGTAGTATGCCAACGTGGCATCGAAGTCAACCCTGAGAAGATGAAGGCTATCCTGAGCCTTCCACCTCCCCGAAATCCACTGTGCTGAGGGGATTCCAAGGACACCTAGCCTATATTAGGTGGTTCATAGCCAACCTGGCAGGAAAATGTTTTCCTTTCACCAGGTTAATGAAGAAGGGGATCACGTACCAATGGACAGATGACTAACAAGAGGCATTCGACAACTTAAAGAAGTACCTCTTAAGCCCACCAGTTCTCATGCCCCCGGTTGAAGGAAGACCTCTCATTCTATATGTGATGGCCCTAGAGTGATCACTTGGAGCCTTCCTCGCACAAAAAAATGATTCTGGCAGCGAAAACAGTCTCTATTACCTCAGTCGAACCATGATTGATGTTGAGACTCGATACTCAAATATCGAGAAGAGCTGTCTGGCCTTGGTATTCACAGTTCAAAAGCTGTGACATTATCTACAGCAACATGAAGTCCACTTGATCTTGCGGAGTAACCCGCTCAAGTACATCCTCAGTCGCCCGATGCTAACCGGATGCCTATTCTGATGGGCGGTCATCCTGCAACAGTTTGACATCTAGTTCAATCCTCAAAAATCCATCAAGGGCCAGGCATTAGAAGACATTCTAGCAGAGCACCCTTCAACAGGGACCACTGCACCAGACGCTGAACTACCTGATGAAGATATCTTCTCAGTCCAAGAGGAGTTCCCAGCATGGGAAATGTACTTTTACGGCGCGTCCCGAAGCCCCATCGGGAAGAGGATGAAGGATCCCAAATTTAACAAAGTGGGTCTGGGGACAATACTCGTGTCCCTAGAAAAGTTTGTTTTTCCATATTCCTTCCTCCTATCAGAGGGATGTACAAACAATGATGTGGAATATCAAGCCCTCATTGAAGGCCTGGAGCTCTCACTTCAGGCACAAGTACAACACCTTAAGGTAAAAGGTGACTCGGAGCTGGTCATCAAGAAAGTCAATGGTGAATATGATATTAAAAAGGAGGAGCTAATCCCCCTGATTGACCATGTATGAGGGCTAATGGACGATTTCTCTGTAGAACCAACATTGCCTTATATTCCCCAGTCCCAGAACGCTCAGGCTGATGCATTAGCCAACACGTCCACGACCCTAGCCGACCCAGACCAGGATGAAACGGTCATCAGTATTGCTCACCGTCGAATGTTATTGCCGTTTGTTCAAGATAATATGCAAGAAATTCACTAATTCAGTCTTGTCCCCGAGCCATATGCTCCTTCCACAGGCTGGATGATCCCCATCGCGAACTACCTCCAACGGGGAGAACTTCCATCAGACAGGGCTGAACGAAAGAAAATATGGAGAAGGGTAATCAATTTTGTCCTATATGGAGGCGCGGTTCAGTAAGAGGTCCTCTAAAAACGATGCCTCAATGGAGTGCTCCTCAATTGCAATGACGGAGAAGAAACTGTTTCCATCATGAATGAAGTACATGCAGGAGCGTGTGGAGCACATCAACTAGGGACCAAGATTTCCCATCAAGTTCGAAGGCTTGGGTACTACTAGCCCACAGTGGCATGATATTGTGAGCGTTTTACCGCATAATTCCACTCATGTTAGATTCATGCCAATTTCATACACCAGCCCCCGGAGTTACTTCATCAAGCTAATTACTCCTGGATGTTTTCCGTCTGGGGTATGGACATCGTGGGACCATATCCTCCCGCCACGGCCAAAGAGCTGAAGTATATCCTCACGACAACCGACTTGTTTTCCAAATGGGAAGAATCCGTACCCCTCAAGGAAGTCAGCTCAAGAAATATTGTCAGCATCGTGAAGACCAATATCATCACCAGATTTGGTGTCCCTCATACTATACTGATGGACAACGGCACCAATTTCTACTCTGCTGAGTTGGAAAAGCTATACCATGAGTATGGTATCAAGGCTAACCACTCATCCCGCTATTATGCAGTAGCCAACAGACATATATAAACATTCAACAAGACCCTGTCCAATATCCTCCAGAAATTGGTGGACAAAGACAAGAATTCATGGCTGGATAAACTCCTCCATGCATTATGGGCTTATCAAACCACAATCCACACCGCTACTTGGTCTACCCCGTACTCATTGGTGTACGACACAGAGGTGGTATTTCCCATTAAACTCCAACTTCTCTCACTTTGTGTTGCCATCTGTGATCAAATATCCGATGATGAGCAGTCAGAAAAGCGGCTAGGTGAACTAGAACAGCTAGACCAGAAGCGGCTGCACACTCTGCACCACCTGGAAGTGTACCAGAACGGGATCGCACGAGCCTTCAACAAAAGGTTCGCCTCCGGTCTTTCTTGGAAGGAGAATTAGTGTTGGTCCTATGGACCCCAATGATACCCGACAAGAAGCCTCAAAAGCTATAGCCCAAGTGTGAGGGACCATATATTGTACACAAGGTCTACTCCAACAGAGCATATACCCTGATCTCCAAGGACAGACAATTTACAACCGCTCCTATGAATGCGAGATTCCTAAAGAAGTATTTCTCATAGAGACCAGGTGTCTTTCCGTCCTCACCGCATGATGTTAAACTGCATGGAGTTCGTCCTTACCGCACGATGCTAAACTGCACGGGCAAAAAAAATTAGATGTACTCATCATACGAGATGCATGACGTTGAACTGCCATGAACCCAATGGTCCAAACTCTATGACCTTAAACTAAGAGAACTCTGTCCCCACCGCATGATGTTAAACTGCATGGACAACGTGATTTAAAAATTTACTCTTCCCATGTGTATGGACCAGACCTATATAGGGTGTATCGTCCTTTAGAGAACTATGTGAGGCTTGATTCCTGCCTTCACATGATACGTAGTGACTCCATAATTCCACACCCTATCCCAACCACCTCAAAAAGAAAAATAAAAATGCCCATTCCCTGTGTACTGACCAAACTTTCACGGGGTGTCTTCACGTCCTCACTGAATGATGTTAAAATGCATGGAGTCCGTCCTTATCATACGATGCTAAAATGCACGGATAACAAGAGTTAGGATCGCCCCTCCCCCTGTGTATGGACTAGACCTACACGGGGTGTACTTCATCCTAACCACATGACATTAATCTTTATGGACTTCATCCTAACTGCATGACGATAAACTGCACAGATTCCAGAGAACTACTTACGGCTTGATTCCTACCCTCGCAGGATATGTAGAAATGCCAGGATCCCTAGTCCTAGCCCAACCCCCTGAATAAAAGAATAAAAAAAATGCCTTCTTTCCCCCGTGTATGGACCAGACTTGCACGGGGTGTACTTATTCCTCATCGCATGACGTTAAACTGGACGGATTCTGGAGAACTATGTACGGATTGATTCCTGCCCTCGCAGGATATGTAGTGACGCCAGGATCCCTAGTCCTGGTCCAGCCCCCTGAATAAATAAAAATAATACCCTTTCCCCCGTGTGCGAACTCGACCGGCACTGGGTGTACTTCTCGTCCTTACCGCACGACGTTAAACTACACGGACAATTATGTTAAAAATTCCCCTTCCCCCGTGTATGGACCAGACCTGCATGGGGTGTATATCTTCATTCTCACCGCATGACGCTAAACTGCATAGACTTCATCATGACCTACCCAAGACACATAGTGATACGAGATGGAGATACTCCTTGCACATTTCAGATGCATCCTTTCCATACATCAGACTCCACGACCCGGATAATTATGGATCTTCATAACCACTCATGGCCATCAGAAGTGGAAAGTCATCGACCCATGGACACCTTTGCATGACTATTCATACCATGCCCTCAGCGGCTCTACATAATGATATCCCCTAGTTCGTCTACCAAAGAAAATATTTCTACAGGTGACACTCTTCCTAGCTATGTACGCTTACTGTCCTCAGAGCCCCCATATCATACCTCCTGATCTAGAAGTTTATGGAGAATTGGTTTACAAGTTCATTCCCCTTTTCACATCCAGGTGTTGCCAGGGTATCCCTATATGGCTAGCTTATGTGTCCGTCAGTGGTTCACATAGCGACCTGCATCAACGAACATCAAGTCAGGACTAGGCTACTTTGACTCAATGGACAATTACAGTGAAGATGTTTCTTGTATACCCAGACACCATTATCCCCACATGTTGAACTCTACACTGTGAGCAATTGCGGATTCTCATAACCATTCATGGCCATCGGAAGTGGAATGTCATCGACCCAGGGACACCTTTGTACGACTATGCATACCATGCCCTCAGCGGCTCTGCATAATGATAGCCCCGGGCTCGTCCATCAAAGGCAATATTTCCTTGGGCGGTACTCTTCCTAGCCCCTTACACTAACCAGCCTCAGAGCCCCCACACCACACCTCCTGATCCGGGAAATCTCAAAGTTGCAGTTTACGACCTTCATCCCCCACCTTGTTCCAAGTATATCAAAAAATGTTGACTCAGTTATCCTTCGAGTGACTGCAGCAATAGTCACCCAATGGTCTGAGCTCTATGACCGATAAACTAGGATTACCTCGTCCTCACCACGTGACGTTAATCTACATGGAATAAAGGCACACCCCCACGCACAAAAAAGAGAGAGAGAGAAAAGATCAGTTCAGGGGGATCTTTGAAACTCAACAAGCAACCAGGGACGGATATCCCAGACATGTCCATACATTCTCCTACCAAATGACAGAATTCATGGCTCAGATAATTGAGGATCCTCATAACCATTCATGTTCATCAGAAGTGTAAAGTGATCGATTCTTGGACACCTTTGTACGACTATGCATACCATTCCCTCAGTGGCTCTGCATAATGATAGCCCCTAGCTCGTCCATCAAAGGAAATATTTCCACACGCGATGCTCTTCCTAGCTCCGTATGCTTACTGGCCTCAGAGACCCCATATCATCTTTCCTGATCCATGAAGCCCCGGAACCATGATTTACACCAATAAACCCCCCCAACCATGTCTGGAGAATTTTGAGGTATTCAAACCCAGTTACATTCTGATGAAGATCATCCTTTGCAAAAAAACCCCTGTCCTCGCTGCATGACATTAAACTGCATAGCAAACTTCAAAAATACCCCATGTCCTTGCTGCATGACATTAAACTGCACAACAACCCCCAAAAATGACTCTCATCTTTGCCGCATGATGCTCAATTGTGTGTATTATGTCCCAACCACATGATGATAAATTATACGGTCATACTCGTCATGGGTTCAATGAGAAACATAGGTTTTTCTCCATCTATCAGTGTACGGGTCAGACCTGCACGAACCACCACCTCACACCAGCGTGAGAAAGAATTACTTCACCTATTCTCGAGAAGTTTAGTCCAGATATTTCCCCCATATTCAGGCACCCTCTCACCATAAGCCATACTCTATACTCAAAAAAAATCGTAACTCTCATAAGCCACCCCTGGTGGTCCCAAATCTCAACTTCCCAAAAGTTTCCCGGCTATCATAAGTAGATAGTCTTTGACTTAAGGACACCTTTGTACGAATATGCATACCATGCCCTCATCGGATCTGCATATTGATCTCCCCTGGCCTATCTATCAAAGGGAAGATTTCCTTAGGCAATGCTTCTCTCTGTACGCCTCTTGGCCTCTAAGACCCCATTTTTATCCCGTGATTTGGAAACCCTCTGAGATATAGTTTACCAACCTCTTCCACAATCCTACCTAAATTCGGCGGAATGTCTTTGACAAGATTATAGAGAACCAGGAGAATTCGTTCCATTTTAAATGATGTCCCAGCTGCATGACATTAAACTGCACCGAACCTCAAACATCCCTTATGATAACTAAATGTGTAAGGAAGTGGTCTCCTGACCACGCTCCTAATTAGTACGGATGCCCCAAAAACCCTTTCAGATGTCACACTCCCCTTCTAAGCCACCCCTGGTGGTTTTCATAATTTTCCAAACCACCCATCGTGGTTTCCATGAGCTGGGCTTCCATGAAGTCCCCTGGCCATCAAAAATGGATATGTCTTTTATTTAACGACACCGTTGTATGACCATGCATACCATGCCCTCATCGGCTCTACATATTGATCGCCCATGGCTCGTCTACCAAAGGCAAATTTTCCTTAGGCAATGCTCTTCCTACCTCTGTATGCCAACACGACTTCCATTCCTTGAGACATGCCCTACATGCCGGTCATATTTAAAAATGTTTTCCCCCACGTGTGTCTGAAGGGTATTAATAAATCTTTCAATTAGTCGAACCCCATTGGGGCCTTCACCCAACCATATTTAGTCAAAGTTGTTCGACCTAAAACATCAATAGTGATAGTCTTGACGGAGGGACATTAAAGTGCTCACAAAAGAAAGAGGCATAAAGAATGTTAGGCCGAAAACCCGAAAAGGGCGACCTAAGAAAAATTCGGGTTATACTCATTGGGTCCACACTAAATGGGTCCAGGCGAAATCAGGGAATTAAAAGAAAAAAAAAGTTTGTGGGGTTTTCCTAAAAAACCCTAACAATAGTCAGACTATGCTCACTGGACCCCATGGTCTGGGAAAAAGATAGAGTTTGTTCTCCTGGGTTATGATTAATTCTGATTCGGTGAATTGTTATTTACACAACAATTGTTCTAAGTAATAATCAAATTTCACAGCTACAATTGATTGATAGAGACTGTGTTTCGTTCGAATAAGAAAAAGGGGAGAATGTCCACAAGCCGGGGTCTCTATTTCACACAAAAAAAAAGAAGGAAAAAAGAAGAGGGGTAAGTAAAATAAGGGATACAAAAGTGGATCTGATAGTTATAAAGGGTCCTGACTCGCTCTCCCCACCAGATCAGCGATCGCGTGGCGAAGGTTGTTGCAGAACTGCTCCAACACTGCCTTCTCCCTGGTTTCAACCTCAGCCACCAGACGGATACACTCCACTAAAGTTTGGAGTTCATTGATCCCTTTTACGGTAGCTTCATGATGACCAGTCATAGCCAATAACTGATCCCTCAGCATCGCGGCCCGTTCTTCTCATTCATGCAACTCGAAGGATAGGATGGTCTCCTGATCTCAAGAGATCGCCTCCCGTGCTATCATTTGATGGAGCTTTGTTGTGGTTTACTCCAAGGTTTGGGCCCCACAATGAGTTTTATCAAAGTGAGAAAGCTTGCATTCATTAGTGATAGCTTCCTCACGGGCCATGAAAACATGGCAAGCAAGAGAATGGAACTGTCGATAGTCAAAGCCACCTGACCCCAAACCCAGGAAGATACGACGAAGATCTTAGGTTTTAGTTTCCATTTCGGCTAAAGGGATTTTAGTGATGATTTCGTAGATTCGGGGCCAGGCCCACCTACGCACTACCCGATGGTCCACCATGGTACAAGGATCTTTGGTATCCTCGCTAGACGACACGAGAACAAAGTCTGGCATGGCAGCCCGTGCGGACGTGTGGTCACGAGAAGTTGACTCTGAAGCTGGAAAGTATGGAGCCTCTAACCCCGGTTCGGGCTTGGGAACCAAGTTACTAAGCCCGGTATCAACTGGTGAAACCTCTGGGATGGTCTCGCTAGGATCCGAAACCACAGGGTCATCCTCATCCATGCACAAGAAGTATGAATTTGTCTGAACTGCAGCCACCACAAGGTTGGGAGGGGAAAGTTCTCTTAGTCGCTTTGATTGATGATCCATTAGTCGGTCCTCCCTTAAAACTGATGAGGAAGGTGTAGTGGATGTAGCAGCCACCATGCCTCCTGATTTGGGAACCTACCAGACAGCCTTCCCTAGGATCCCATCGGTATAATATTTTAGCCATGTTTTTGCATAATCCATGGAAAGGCCAACAGTTGCCCCCGTTTCAAGCAGGGGAATGCTTGTGTCAGATCCCTCCAACGTCCGCATCATCCACCACTGATGAAGTATGGACGGATGCAGTTCTTGAGCCCGAGAAGGGGGAAGGGAAACTGGGACTTGCATGCACCCGAACTGGTGAGAAAAGCGATACGAGACATACAGCCCGCACAAATAAATCCTGTCCATTTGTGCGGACAGAAACCCATCCCACAGGGAGATCATGTAAGAGCGCTCCTCCATGCTCCCCCAGTGGTTATCAATTAAGACACCAGAAGGGGTGGAGTAGGGAGTGAAGATGAACTAGGAGAAGTCACTCAGAAGCTCGACGACTTCACTAGAGTTGAGGGGATTCAAGCGAACTCCGACTATATTCAGTAGGGTAGGAAAAAAGGTGGGGAGCAGGATGGATGTGTTGTGATGATACTCAAAACAGCGACAATGATCCACCATCCAGCCGTAAAAAAATTGAAATGGCCCGCTCAAACAGTTGGGTGACCCGCCCACCTGTATGTGGCTTAGTAGCTCATAGATACGGGCCAAAGTGGGCACGACAAAATTCACTAGGTGGCCCTTTGCTAACTCAGCCGCCATCATCAAAGTGCAGGCCCGGACAACTGGGTTAACATCCTGGGAAGGAAATAGCCAGCCTCTTAAAAACATAGCAAACAGACCAGCCAACTGGAGCATAGGTGACACACCAGGGTGCACCTCGTAACCCAATGAAAGGTAGTTTCCCACCTCCAGAACCGCCTAGTAGGAACTTGGGTAGGTTCGTGATTGATGGGAAGGGTGTGTCCTGGGGTGCTTGATCTTCGTCAGAAGACCAGTAGTGTTTTGAAATAAACCTATCCATGTACCATAGGGAATGAGAGAGCGGGCACGCAACGCCTGACCCAATGACTGCCCTGACATAATCAACAGCTCCTTTTCCAATAAAGGCTCCTTTTCGACATCATCCCATGCATCGAGAGTTGGAAAAAATTCTTCATACATCTCGCCAGTAATCGGCAGTCCTTCTATCCGGTAGATTTCCCACATACTAATGCTGACTTCACCGTGGGCAAGGTGGAAAGTGTTAGTACTTGAACACCAGCAGCTGAACAGGTTGGGAAATATAAGAGTTGGTGGATAAACAGTGAATTGGGAAGCCCACACTACAGAGTATAGATTGACTATTTCCAGTAATTCAGGAGACTCCCGACAGTGATGGTGGACCCAAAAAGCCCAGGCCCAATAATTTGAGAAGAGCCTGCCGGACCGAAGATCCCACCTGGGAACCCACCCTGCGTCAGGATCCCTTCGAGAAAGATTGATAATAGAAGGGTAGTCCGTAAGGATAGATTTATAAGAAAATTCTTGAGTACACCGATCGCTTTGGGTCAAGATACGGACCCTCAGAATAAATGTGTTTTTCGGACCAGAATTAGAGATTATCTCCCCTGATTGGGTAAGGTTTTCCTGAATTCATTTTGACGACTGTTCCAGGAAAGGAGAAGGGAGACCTGAGAATGTAGGGGGGATAGGGATGTCGTCCTGAAGACCGAAGCCGTAGAGCAGGAGTCGATTTGATAATGGATAACTCAGAAGCTCAGGAGAGAGTAGGTTCTTCAATACACCGTCATCAGGAATAATGGACTGACTAGGGTCTTCTTTGACGACCTCCGCTCTGTGAATCATAGCTGAACGTCTCTATAAGCTAGTGGAGAGAGGCTCTGCAGTAGGCCTCAGCACAGAATGAGGGGGAACCATATTTTCTCCCTACATAATGAGAGCCAACAATCGGTTAGTCCAGAACTAGAATATGGACAAAAATAACCAGATATATGGCTAAGGAGACTTCATAGGCAAAGACCGAATGGAGGATTTGGAGGATGGTTCGCGATGACATCATCCCGCGAACTAGCCCTTTGCGAAATAAGTCCGTGAAGCCCTAGCCCGTGGAGCATTGGCCATGAAACCGAGAACTAAGTTGCTCCGCGGAATTTCAATCCCGAGTTTATTCGGAAGACTCATATACTTTTTAAAGTTCAAGATATTTTTAGTCCGCGGAGCATCGAAACCACAAAGAAAGTTCCTCCGCAGCCCGTCATCACTTACATTTTAATTACTTAATAGTAATGGTTTGTGTTTGAGAAGTTGGTTTGTGGATTAAGGCGACCACGAAGAAGGAATGGTTCATGGAGGTCACTGCTGGTTCACGGACAAGGCACTTCGTGAAGTAGCAAACACACAGAGGCAAAGGAGCTCTGGTTTCACGGGGAATTAGGTAAAGGAAAAATGAAGGGCTCCCTGTATTTATAGGTGTGGTTCCCTACTGGGTCCACCATTCTACCCCAAACCATCTTAGTTTCAGGACCACTTCACATAGGAATGGCCTCCTCTTCATTCCGATCGGACCCCATTCCGATGGGGGGAATTTGTAGGGTCCTGAAAAATCCGCAAAGGAGATTCTATCCAAATCCCCCAAAGAATTGGGGAAAATAATCAAAGAATGGACACAAACATGATCGGTCCGCGAACCGGTCCCATGGAAGCACAACATGGCCAGGCCCCGTGAGGCACCCCCCTCTGCGAACCATTGTCGTTCATGAAATGGAGGTGGAGAGCCTCTGCGGTCGCGAGGCAGGATGGGCACCAGTGCGGTTCACCACAACAAACCGCCCTAACCACTAACCGCGTCGACCGGTTCGAGGCGAACCCACTGTCATTAGCGGAATGGAGGCGGAACCCTCCACAGCCATGGAGCACTCCCGGAGTTCGCCTTGTGGAGTAGGGGGAAGCATTCAATACCTTCCGCGAATCACGGATTGACCAAGTTAGCTATGAACCGGGTATTTGGTTATGGGCCTCTGCAAAAGGTGTCGCGTGGCTACAGATACATCCCTTTCCCCACACTATAAAAGGGGACCAAGGGGGAAAGAAAAAGAGGATCGGAGAACTGGAATTAAATTTAGAGGGATTGGAGATTCGAAAGGAGATCAGTTGAAGGGAGGCTTCGGATTCCGCAAATAGAAAAATTCCCACCCACGAACCACAGTAGGTATACGAATTAACAGGGAATTGGAAAACGCATAATAATTTGGTGGACCGCAAACCTAAAATAAAAAAAAACAAGGAGAATCATGAACCATACCCCCTCCGCAGATGACTTCCCCGCAGACCAGGAAGTTTGTGCCTCTTTTCCCATCTGTCGCACCGCGTAGCACTCTCCTACGCAGGAGAAGCCCCAACTGACGAGCCTCCAACTGGCGCCGCCTTGGCCGCCGCTGCCCGCTTGGAACCCTCTGCGAACCACCCTGGTTTTCGGATTGAACCTACAGTCGCGAACCACCCTGGTTCGTGGGATTCCAATTATTCCGCGGACCACCCTGGTTTGTGGATGGATTCTCCAGCCATGTGACACCTCCCCACGCGAAGGGCGCCACCACCCATACCTCTCACTGGATCGCTAAATACTTTGGGGTTCTCATTTCCCAAGCCAGGTAAAATCCTTTTGATCCAGCCAAGTCCTCCACGACTCCCTCATTTTCATATTCATCAGCCCCGAGCGGAGTCCTCCACTAGATCCACCGGATCCACGTGGTGTAACTTTCAGGTGCATCAACGCACCATTTTGAGTTCACATACCCACGGTAAACAGGGGAAACGAGGTTGCCCTGACCCTTGAGTATATTCCCAAATCATTCCTGGGTTCAAATTCCCATGGTAATGTGGAGTCTGAGCTTTAGAATCCCCTTTCTGCCCCTCTACTTGCTAAAGATTTCTCAGAGATGGTAAAATAGCCATCAGAAGAAGGCCCTCATGCACTGCGAGAGAGGAGATGGGCATAGGAGCACCCCCTTTCCCACTCCCGCTGGACTTTGTCGCCCCGGAAATCCATCTCGGGATAATCCTTGACCTCATGGGCCACCCTTATGCGTAAGCCCCACTCCACTTCTCACGAACGCACCTCTCCCGACGTGATCCTCTGGCCCTTGCTTCCTCTTGTTTCTCACACCGAGCATGACTCACGTGGGCTTATAGTAAGCATCGACCATGACATCCTCATTATGGGCATCCTTAGAGTGTAATCCCAAATCTATTTTCTTGGGCCTCCTCAGAGTGTAAGCCCCGATCCACAATATGGGCTTCCTTAGAGTGTAATCCCCAATCCACATCTTGGGATGCCCTAGAGTGTAATCCACGCATTAATCCGAACTACGTGGACTTTGATCCCTGCCTCCTAAGAGGGGTACGTAGGAAGCCTCTCTGAGGTTCAATCCCAACAACGAGTCATTCCGACCCCCCTTTCACGTCAGTTTACCAACGTCAGGGGCCTCCTCGGAGTGTAAGTCCCAATCCATCATTCTAGGCTGCCCCCGAGCGTAAGCCCCAATCTAATGCGAACTACATAGACTTTGATCCCTGTCTCCTAGGTAGGGTATGTAGGAAGCCTCCAAGAGGTTCAATCCAAACAATCGATCGGTCCGAATGTCTTCACATCGGTTCACCGAGAAGCTCCTAGCACCGTCTCAAGCAAGTTCCAAACCTTCGGTGTCATTAACCCAATGAGGGATGGTAATCCTCAGGCATAAATGATTCTGAACCCCTACAACCAGTTGCCCATTTCCCACCAAAGTTAAATCCGTGGATACTATGTTTGGGTATAAACCAAAGATTCACGAACATATGAATACGTCTTAAATCTATAAGAGATTCCCAGAACAGGCAATTATTTTCCCCCAAAAAGGGTGTGATGAGCCCGAATTCCCATCCTCTCGACCAATGCAAGTTCTTAAGAGTCGCTGGTCCAACCATCCAACAATCGCCTACCTTTGAAAATTAGGTCCATCAATCACTGGATACGGAGTCGTTGGGCGTATCGAGGCTGAAATCCAAAACCTATTAAACAAACATATAGGTCATGTTCTACTTAACTGAGACATATTACAATGAATTCTTAGAAATTAATCAATAGAGAGTTGTATCATCCATATATATATGGAAGTGATGAAAATAACCCAATAATTGATGATTTGGGTATATATATACTTGATATCATTGAGAGTATTGATATAGGATGAGGGAACATTATTTCCTTGATCTATTCGGAGATAAGTATGAAATATGCTTCATGGGATGTAACCTCAAAGGGATGTGCATATAGATATGGTTGTAGGGCCTAGTGATCATTAGATATGAAATAGGATATTATAGATTCATGTAAAATAGATGAATAATAAGATGTATTATGCATTTATAAATGATATGAATGGGATTATGAGATTATATCTTTATATAGACGGGTTATCCGAAGCATATTGATTCCTTAAAGAAGGAAGAATGGGTATATCCTTTATATAATTCAAATGACACACATGTGAAGTGTTTTTATGTATTAGTTAAGTATTGAGTGATGTCTTGTGTACATATGTTTTGGGATTCATATTTAGTTGTTTTAATTAGAGTTAATTGACATGATTGGTAACATTATTAAATAATATGAGTGTGATACTAGGAAACATGTAATTCTATTCATCAAGGACTGAGTTGAGTTAGATGGATGGGTGGAACTAGGGTATACACCTAGTCATCTATAAAACATGACATAAAATTTTGGAAGTTTAATACCATTTTGAGATTGGTTTATGATTGTATATTTCCCTAACATTAAGATAGAGAGAGAGAGATAGAGATTTAATTCAGTATAAAAGGCATAAATGTTTATATAGTCTATGATAAACCTTGGAAATGTGAGCATTGATTTTTTTTAGGCATGATACAACTTGGTTATTATTTTTGGTATTCTAATTTGAGAATTTTTTAAAATATATATAGTAAAAAGATATGTATATAATAGTAAATAAACATTAATGGGTATTTCATGCTGAAAATTTATGATATATGATGGATTTCATGAGATCCTTCCTATTGTATGGGATTGGTTAAACCAGAAAAAATTTAAAATCCTTAGAGTGTTGGTCGGGGAATATGAACCTAAGAGGTGTATATATTTTAATATAGGGTCTCAAACACCTCATTTTCATATACTAAATGGAGATATTTAGATGGATTCTAGTGTGAATTAGTGTGAATTCATACGTAAATAATATATCATGATTTTATTTTGTAAGTGTTGAAAGAGTTGGCATTGTGATTTTTTATGGTTCATTGGTAGAGAAAGAGATACTTTGAGAATGGTTGAGTGTAGATTGAATGGCGATATACAGAAAATCAAGGTATGGTCAATGTGATAGGTGAAATCCTTTTCACATTATGGTGGAATAGAAGAGGGGTCACGCATATCATCCATAAATTAAGATGTCCCACTTTGTGAGTGATGAGATGTTATATATTTATTAATGCTAACTGTAGTTGGATAGTCATTTCAATTTGTGATATTTTAAGGTTCAAGTGGCATTACATGATTTTTTGTAAATTCAATATTTGGGAACCAGTACACTCTAGATCTATTAGTTGAATACTGTATAGTCAATAGCCGAGTCAAACATGAGATGTGTATGGTAGTGAATAAAGATGGTAACCTTAAAGAATATTAATTAAAACTAGATGTTATATTTATAGACCCTAGAAAAAGGATCATGAGATGGGTTTATAATGAAGAAACAAGTATATGATCATGAGTGATTGTCATCATGATGATATTTAAATTCTTGTAGGATTATTCTTGTTGGATGAGGATAATGGAAATCGTATGTTGTGGATCACACCATGGACGGATCGATGAAGTGACCCCCCAACTTTTGAAAAATATTGTGGAAATATATAATGAATACTATAGAGAACCAAACCTAGAGGTAATTGAGATTACATGAAGATGATACGAACCATCAACATAGGTATAATTTATTAAAAAATAATACCAAATTGTGGGTATCAATTAGGGATGATTAGAATGGGACAATACATTCAGTGACTGACTAGGTGAATAAATGTAGTAATTATACTGGCTAAGTGATTAGGTCAAAGGAGATTTGGTAATCATATGAGAGTATAATTATTTTTATTTTAAAGAAAGGATTTATGTTGGGGGAATAGTTTTATGTGTTAGATAATAAATTCTACATTGTATAATTAGATGATGCCCAGTTGAAATAATAAGAAAACAATGGTCTGGCATAAATTGATAACATCTGTCATAGGATTTTGTTATTATAAATGGATTGGAATACAAATATTGGGATTGGGAAATCGTTGCGGATTTGGTGAATCTACTCAGTTTCGTGATATACAGTATGTTGAGAATTAAGATTTTATCAGTGCAGTAGTGTAAAATATGGATTGTTTCACACAAATTAAGTATAGAGACTCCTAATTTTAAAAAATAATCTCATTAAGTGGATGATGTATATGAGTGATGGGTTAAATCAATAGGATTATAGATAATTATTGATTTATCTTATTTGGGATTTATGAAGGAAAGATCATAACTAGAAATAATTCATGGAATTGAGTATGAATCAATGTTACAAGACCCATGGGGTTCATGGAATATGCATGAGGATTCTTATTGAGGATGATAAGTGTTATGGTGTGGGGTCTATAATGATCTATTATGGTATGTTTTAGTAGAATAATAGAAAAATGTTAAGTTCCATGGGAATTGGAACATGGGAATTTATTAAATTAAGGATTTCAATTATGAATATAAGTTTTTAGATGAATTTATATAATTAAAATTATTTTATCACGGTGAAACTTGGGGGGTTATTTGTACTATAAATTTTAGTGTCTATTAAAAGAGGTGGGGAGCTTTGTCACAGTAGTAAGACACATAAACCTTGGAATAAATCCACAAGAGTTCTAGTGTGGCTTCCTATCGCTAAAATTATGTGGGAGAAGTTTTTTAATTTTAGGGGATGTTTTTTAAACATCCCCTCCTTAATTATCCTAGTTCATATGCATGTAGAAAGTGGTTGTTCATACCCTCCCTACCCCCTCTTAGTTTTGGGGTGACTTTTACTAATATAAAAAAGGCTTGATCCTCCAATAAAATGTGAATATCCTCTCTTCTAATCCTTATAAATTATCTTCATTACCATCACTGAATTTTTTGTATTTAGGTATTTGAGAGAAATTCAACATGACTATAGTTGAATCACAATATAATAATGGGTATTTCTTATTAGATAATATATGAGTATAATTTAATATAAATTCACATGGTTTTCAATATTTTTTTATTTTAGGTAAGTCATTAATTTATTTTTTCTTAAAAAACTATGATTTTTGATAAAAACATATGATGAATTAACCTGAGAATTTGTGTATTTTTATTTACAACTTATTACTATATGATTTTATAATGGGAGGTTGCCCAACATTATGTGGACAATGTGTTAGTTTTACATCAATTATGTATAAAAAATAATAATTATGTATTGACTATGAAAATTATTTATGATATTTATATAATTAATTATAGATCCTATTAGATGATTTAATGGTTCATTAGGATGATTATGATCAATTTGAGCATGGTAAATGATGATATGGGTTTCATTGAAGGTTTAAATATATAGTTGAGGTAGGTAGTCCATAATATTAACTTTTATTTTTTAATATATTTATTATGTGATTTATAATAAGGGTTAAACATGTGTGTTCCAACAAATTGTTATTAAAGGGGTATTACAAGGTTATGGGAGACTTGGCTGGACCTAGTAGAGATGTGGCTATTATCCTACATGGGGTTCCTTGGATATTTTGGTTTATGTATAACACTATTGGAGGTTGATCATGATATTTTGATTAGTGGAATCTTTATGGGTGTCGAACCTTGGGTACTATCTTCATAAGTATAGTGAGGTCTCATATGAAGTGTTGGGACACACCATTTTGAGTATCATCTATGAGTGAACCATATTTTGGGACTTATCATTGTGGGAATTTAGTTATCAAAGTGATATAATCAACAGGATAATCTATAGTGAGTTGTTTTATAATTCCCCACATGAGGGATGAAATAAAAGTGAGGAATGGATTAAATAAACTAGATTGTAAGAAGTCTAAATTTTCTTGTTGTAATGATTTACAGAAAGGGTATTGTGAAATATACGTATCACGGAGGGGATTAGTAAGATAATACACTCTTTGTTTTGGTTGTTATAACTAAATGGTCTAGTTTTTAGGGCATAAATGTGTAAGACACCTAGGAGTGATGGATATTAGCTGATAGATAAGACCATGGTAGTATATTCCATGATTTTTATATGATGATTGTTTAAAATATTTTATGTGGATATTGTGATGAATCTAATAAATCAGTTTTGGGTTATTTAAATGGAATTTTATCAGGAGATAGAGTCATAGATTCCCTCTATAATGTCAAAGATGAGTTAAATGTTCATTTTACTTCCATATTTGGGGGTTTGAGAAATACAATATTCATGTTTTTTGTATTTATAACATGTAACTAAGAGGTGATAGCTTGATTTTGGGTTTTATCAACCTTTGATGTGATTAAACAATAATAAGTGGGTTTCACTACCCCTTTAATAGATACTTAATAGTAGGATTAATTGAACTATTAGATATTTTTTTAGGTGGTATGAACATACCCATGAGAGTTGTGTCTAGGGGGACTCATTAACTCTTGAAATATGTTACTAGGTTGGGTTTACTTCCCTGGAAATATATGTCAGTTAAGACACCTCGTCTCATGGGAGATGTTTCCAGGTAGGATCCACTAACCCTAAAGAGTTAATGAGTTGGGATTGGACATTATTAAAGTCCACCATATACTTGAAAGTAGGGTTAGACGTTATATTTTTAACACATATATATTTTTTGAATAATTGTTTTTGAATTTATTTATCCTTTTTAATATTTTTCATTTCACGCAACACTGAAGATAGATTTTTTTATATTAAAGAACTTTGTTTTTATTTCATTATACCAAACACCAAGTTAATTTTTCACTACACACAACATAAAATATATATTTCTCTACATGAAATACTGAGTTAAACTTTCATTATAGGAAACAATTACTTTCCTTGATGGCTTGTGTAACACGCAAGATCGAGTTTTTCCGAACAATAATATATAATTAAAATGTGATTATTTAAAATAATAAGATATAAACTAGACCTTAAATTAAAGGATAAGTATAATATTAAATAATTTATGAAGAAATTTGGTATACAAAATTATAAGATGAACTCATAGGTTATCAATTAATTTGAAATTAATAAGAAAATCAATTGAATAAAATTGAAAATATTACTATTTTTATGGCCAGAAAGTTATTTTCCCAAAATAAATTAAATTAATTACAATTACTGAGTGATATTGGTTTAATATATATGCTAAATATTCCATACAATATTTTCGGTATTCATCCAATATATTGGATATACATAAGATAAGAAGAAACCTTGTTTTATGCATACAAACCTATATTTTTTATAAATGTAGTTTTATTGCCTTTTAATGGAGATCCCATTTTAAATACATTTATTGTAACTTTTATATATTTAATATGTAAAAATAAACATTATATTTTGAATCAAAACATAAAAATTAGGTTAGGATAATTTTTTGGTATTTTTCTGTAAGGTTTCATTTTTTAATGAATAGATAAAAATACTATATTTTAATTCAAAACTGATTTTACATCTAATTAATTTATAAGAATAAATAAGATTTCAAATTATTTTAAAAGTTTAATTATATAAAATATTGATCTATTAATCCTAATTATGTAATTTTAACAAATTTCATATTCAAATTGGATATAAAAACATAGCAAGCATTTGGTTATTTTACTTAAAAACCCACAGTGTCGTCCCATCACCAGGGTTACTTTTAAATTAATTTCTATCACTAATGTGATTATAATATGGAAAAATGGATTCCATATTTATAATCAAAGTAATTTATAATTTCTAATAACATCAAATTTTGGTTTTTACTAAAAATAATAGTCAATTTAATTAAACATAATTATGTCGATTAAGGTAAAATTAAGCTTATCTAAGGACTAAACCTTAAATTTAAGACCAAAAATGACGTAGAAACTTGTAAAAAAGACATTGAACTGCCATATTTCGACCTATACTACATTTTAACGGATTTTTATCACTATTATATCTACTTTAAATATGAAAAATGTGGGTGTGATTATCTCTTCAAATATTTACAAGAGTTCCACTCCTCCGTACTTATAAAAGACCAACACCTCTCACTTTACTTAACACTTGTCCAACCACTTAGATTCAATAAATATATGACCAATAAACGTTAAAACATCCCTCCATTAATTCTTTAATCATCCCTTTGTGAATAATGTCTTCCAAGGAAGCCTTTTTCTGCAAACCAAAATGTGTTACCTGTTTAAGAGGTAACACCATCTCTCAAACCCCTTTATTTTATTTTCCTTATCTACCCCTCCTATATCTTTATTCCATGATTGTATAAAAAACAGTATATTAAATACACTAGTATGTTTTTATGCTATGTTTTCAACCTATAGTTACACACACCTCCATCTAATGGGTAACAAACATACGGTTTATGTGTACAGTGAACTTCTACCACAAAAAATGACGATTGTTCAATTTTCCTTACCACCCTTAATGGTGGAAATTATGATGGAAACTCTGTTTATATATATTATATATTATATATTATATATTATATTTATTATTCCAGTAGATTCATTATTTATTTTAAAACACAAATTTTTTTACTTTCTATTTGGTGTAAATACGATAATTTTTTTTGAGGAAGTGTGGACTACCACCCCCTCAAAGAGATGTCATTCATTGACACACTACATGGAATGTATTGAAGTAAGATTTAGTTAAATTATATGATATATATAACATTATAATTATACTGTAATGATGTTATATACCTAAATACATATATTTCATTTTATTTCTTTCTTTCAATACAACTATTAAAATGGAAACAACATTCATGCTTACATATGGCTTACTGTCTCCATGAATGGTGTATTCCATTTCATACTTATATATTATATAGATTTTTATAATAAAAATATAAAAAATATACATAATATTTATATCTTGGTTTATGTTCTGGAATCATTATATAAGTATAAGGGCTAATGATATAAAAAATTTGGACACATGAGATGAACAAAGCGAATATTATCTGAAGTGAAACATTAACATAGGATGATTAACAAGAAGGTAATATAAGGTTGTAATAAAACCATATATGGTATTAGATATAATAATATGGTTCTTTAAATGATTTATAATAACTTTTTATTTATTATACATGTTTTTTAATGATTATGACGAGATTCAAGACACAAGGTAAGTGTATTTCATCTCACTTTTTATTTCAGTGAGATACATGATATGTTCAAAACTATTTACATTTTTGTGGTGTATGTAATGCCCATGATTTTGTTCTATGTATATTATAATTAAATTTATGGGTATTCACATATCCATTTTATAATTTTTCTTTCATGGGGTTTATGTTATAAAATTAACTAAATTGGGGAAATAGTTTTTTCTCAATTTTTCTTCTTTTAGACACATGTTTTATTATGCAACTAAATTCTCTTTTGAGGTTTTTATAATTCCATTTTACATTCTATATAATGAATTTTATTCATTTAATGATATTTTATTTTTCAATTAATTTCATTTTCTAATATGGACTGTGATCCCATGTTACAAAGTTATAAGATTTTATTTAGACAGTCTCACCACTTTTCAAGAATGTTTATGTTTATGCTTTATTTTTATGAAATCATATGACCCATCTATCAAGAACATTCATGAATTTTCTCCTACTATTTTTATTAATTATTTACTCATATATTGGTACCACTTCTTCTACTCCTTGTTACATAAGGTAGTTATGAATGTGTTTTTAAGAAATACTAACTTTAACCCATCTTCGATCAAGAAATCTATCTTTCTTCAAAACCTTATTTTCTAAAAAGGGTTTAAAATAATATTATACCATTATAATAAAATACTTAAAAGGAATTTTTACCCTTTTTATATTTTACTAATATCCTTAAAGTAATATTCTTTTCTCTTTCTGAACAAGTCATTTTTCTAACCTTTTTACCATACAAAAGTAGTATTCTTTTTACCACATACGACATATACGAATTTACCGAATATCATTTCATTGAAGCTTCCTTTTCATTTTTAAGTGGTTAATTTTTTAGAAATTTTTTTTAAGATTTATTTTCATGCAATTTTTTTTTCAATATATTTTCATGAATTATTTATATGTTTTCAACATATTTTCAAAGATATGGTTTTTAAAAACAGTATAAAGATCCTTTAATATGATTTCAACTAAAAGGGTTTTCAAAAATAATTCACGATTTAATTTATTGTTTTTAATGAATTTTAAAAGAAATAGTTTTCAAAAAAATTTAATGATCCTTTCATATGTTTTCAAGTGAAAACATTTTCAAAAAAATCAAAACATTCTTTATATGTTTTCAATGTATTTTCAAAGAAATTTTTTTTCAAATAATTATCAGGATCCTTTCATATGTTTTAAAGTAAAAAGGTTTTCAAAAAAATTCAAGCTTTATTTATATGATTTCAATGTGTTTTCAAAGAAAAAATGGTTTTAAGATTTTTTGATTATTATTTTATATATTTTTAAGGAAAAAGGTTTTCAAAATGATTCCAAGACTTATTTATAAAATTTCAAGGTATTTGTTTTAGAAAATAATTTTCAAATGGTTTTATGTATTAAAAATCCCTTTTCAAAGAATAAAGGGCATTTTTCTCAAGAAATGTTTTTAAAAGATATTTCAAATTTATTTTCCATAGAATAAGACATATGTTGATGTTACTCATGCCCTTCTTGGAAATGATCAAAATTTTCCATTCATATTCTTTCTATGAATGGATTAGTCTTAATGTCATTGTAATTATCAAATGATTTTCTCATTCATGGTTTATATGTTTATAAAACCAATTTCTCTATCATGGGTTATATTTTTATGAAATCCTTTTCTATTTCATGATTTATATGCTCATGAAATCTATTTATTTTTTATGGGTTATTTGTTTATGAAATTTGTTTCTCATTCATGTGTTATATGTTAATGAAATCTTTTTCTCTTTCATGGGTTATTATTTTGAGGAAATGATTATGAAACCTATTTGTTTACATAAATAATGATATGATTACATGTTTATAATACCCATTTCATTTCATGGGATATGATATGATTATTTAGGATATTGTGGAACATGTATGTATGATTTCATTTTGGTATGGGTGGGACCTACATCTCCCTCCAATGTATTGGGTAAAGATTTATATCTCGTGTGATAGACTAAGATGGTCATGGGAATGAACCTTGACTACTAAGATGGCCAAGGGACTAAACCATGACTACCAAGATGGTATGAGAAGTGCAATAAGGCTACTAATATGGCCATGGGACTAAACCATGATTACCAAGATAGTATGCAGAGTGGACCCGTACTAACAGTATGGTCTTCGCAATGATGTCTTGGCTACTATGAAAATTATATTATAAACTTACGTGTCTGTAATAATTCCATGTTTCATTCCTAGGTTTTTTTTCACGACTTTTTCTCTTAATTCTGTTTTGATCAATGTCTTATGAATTTACAATATTTATCAGGATCTCTAATATTAAGGGAAACATCTTCAAATTTTATTGTCATGTTCCATAACTTTTTTCATGTTATGTTTACACATATCCATTATTTACCCTTACTGATCATCTGATCACACCCCTTATTATGTTTTGTTTCCCCAAGTTATGAAGAAAGTTTTTAGGAAGAATAAATAAATGGGGAGATATTTATTGGAGATGTTTTAGATCATTCACCACAACAGAAGATTTTTTTTCCATGTTTCCAAAGACACTAAACTATTATGATCCTCAGGCATGTTTTATTATAATGTAAAGAATATTCCTCTAAAATTATGTAATATCCCTATATATAATCCTAGGTTTCTATAATATTCACTCATTCTTTATCATGGTTATGGGATGGGAAGTTTTGCGTATCTATTCTTGACATTGGAGAATGGTTGTATCAAATACCAACCACATATTATAATTTAATTGTTATGTGACATTAGGTGCAATTCCAACATGAATATTTGACTTCATTTAAATAATTAAAAGTTATACTAATGTATATATAATATTATTTGATTATGAGATTATAGGATGGTGTGATGTTAAACCACTATATTACAAGGGATATGTTCAAACTTTGTACATTCAAAGGCCAAATTAGGAATGAGTCGACTATTAGGGAGGATTTTCAAGAACCTAATTGTTTTATAGGGGTATGTATGTGATATTTATGGATTTTATTTTATTTAACATGCTCATTTTTGTATATACTAGTTTATATTTAGCTCTCCATTTGTGGAGACCTACTAATTTTATCCTTACACCTTGTTCATACATCTATGTAGATGTTTAGACCTTATGTATGATTTACATGACAAGGTATAAAACCTAATTTTAGTAGATTAGTTACACTTAACTTATTAGAGATGTGATGAAAAATATGAGGTGAGATTGAGGATTTGCAGTTGGGTATCCATGTTTTATTTTTAGTTTGTTTCTTATAATAAATATTATCAGTCTATTAGGATACATGTATTTCAATATGATTGTATGAATTTTATTTGTATCATTTGTTATAAAATGATTTATTTATTTATTTATGGTATATTTTCACTCTAATTCCATATATTATACTCGAATTTTTTATTTATATTATAGAATTTTATTATTTACTAGTTATAGTTATGATGTGACTAAGATTATAGTCTTTCCACTTGGTATTATCTAACTCTCATTGTGATTCAATATACTCTGTCATATGTGGAGTTGTGCTTAAGGTGAAGTGGTTTACTATATCAATTACTATATTTTAACTAATACTACTTTTATATTATGGAATTAGAGATGATAAGTCTTTGGTTCTATAAGTTTTCATCCTAGTTTTGTAATTTTATTAAGATGTTACTCTCAATTAATTAATAGGTTTTCCTCCTGACAGATAGATGGTGTTCAGTATTGATCATGTTCCAAGTTTTCATACCATATCAATAACTTCATATCATATAATACAGTCTTATTTGATATAACTATATATTCAAATCAAGGACCTTTGGGTAAGAGAATTTTTTAATGTGAGTATACCTCCATGGGGTGTGAAGGTATTCTTTGCAAATTTTAGGGATGATATCTTAAGATTGTGTGTGAATTAAAAGAATATAAACCAAGTCATAGGGAAGGAAAGGAATATAATTCCCAGGATATGTTATTTATTTGATCAGTTGAGAGGATCCAAAGGGTTCTCTATGATTTATTTATGAGTAGTCTACCACCAACTCCAGGTGAGGGTGATTATATACCATGGATGACCTTTTAGACTAGGTATAGTGTATATGAGTTCCTAGTGATTCCATTTGGATTTAAAAATTCCCAAATAGTGTTCATGGAGCTAGTGAATAAAATATTCCATCCCTAAATTCATTCTTATTTCACAATATTTTTGGATTCTATTCAAGTATACTCATACACTCAAAAGATTCATGGGAGACAAATTAAGGTTTTACTAAGAACATTTTAGGAACATTGACTTTATTCCGAGATCTTGAAGGTTCACTAATAGAAATTAGGGGTATGAATTATATATCATTTCATATTGGATACTAGGATTTTCATGGGTTGGAGAAAATAAATATATTGAATTCTTAGTGGTCACCTAAAAATGTATTAGAGATCATTAGTTTCTTCATATTTTTAAAATATTATCAATAGTTAATAATGGTTATAGATGAAATGGAAGTTCCTATTGGGCTGATGAAAGACTCATATTTTTTTTACTTCAACAGATAATTTGAAATTTATGTGAAGTGAGCAGCATGAAAAATGAATTTTGTTTTTGAATAACACTGAAAAATTAATTTTCTAGAACCAAGTGACTATATATTTTGAACATTAATTTATAATTAATTTAAAACAAATGAATAAATATTACCTTAGTCTTGATATTTTATTCATTGATGGTCTTTATTTTTCAAAACTTTTCTGGAATTTCCTTTTTGGTTTTCATAGTCTTCTTAGTTCTGAGGATTAGTTTTCGAGTTTTCTTTAGTGTAATAGTAGTTTTTTGGCCTTTCAATGGGTCACCATGCCCTAGAAAATGGTTTGCTCCTGGCCATTTTTAACATTTCATGCTTGGTGGTTGGTAATTTGTTTTGTGGGTGTTCCATGGGGAAGGAAACTACTTATCTGTTTGAGTTGTATTATGTGTCGGATAGGGTGTACTCCTATATAAAATAAGAATCCCAATATGCCTAGTGAAGAGAATATATTTGGGTGCAATGTCATGGGAAACTGCCTAACCTAAATTAGGATGACAATATTACCATGTCATGTCCATGGGAATAGTGAGGATAAACTGGTAAGGTTCTGGGTACCTGGATATAGTGTGTATCAATGTCACAAACCAATGGAGCCTCCACGATGTGGACCATGCCATTCTCCAGACCATGGAAATGGTGAGTCTTGAATTCGAATGACTGAATTAGCCACTATTATATATGGATCTCACACATTTCAATGGATAAAGATGCATGAATATTTATGTGGGTTGAATAATGTAATATTAATCAATTCCTACCTCTATTAATTGATTTTCACTCTTCTCTTTATTATTCGTCCATTTTCCAGATGCTCAAGATCATCCTAGGTTGTGATTTGTTCATTTTTTTTGCATTGAGGATCTGTTGATAGGAATTTAAACAATGAAAGTGTTAGTTATACCCATTTTGAAGCCCTTTGATCATCTCTAATGTTGATTCTAACTCAGATCATGGATTATCAAGAACCCTTGGTTCAAGACACATTCATCACTTCTTTATCCTTATTTTATTCCTTTTGATGATTGTATATTTTGAAAATCCCCCCTTTTTTGTGGATAGGATCTCAGAATGGTTGTTATTGGCTTTTCAGTGATAGGTTTTTCTATATATTCCTTTATTTTAAGTAGTGGTTGATCCTTGATCTTCTGTTCTTTCCCAAAGAATGTTAAACATCTAAATTGAGGAAGGGTATTTGTTTATTTTCCTTTTTCAATGAAATCAAAAATTTAACATGATTTATCCTTTTAGGAAATGTTTTAATTGACACTAATTAATATTAGATTAAGAAATAAAAAAATAATTGGATTAGTTAGTAAATATAATATGTGTTTGTGTTGTTTTTATTGTTTTTTTCTTGATTCTCTTTATAGTGCACCATCTTGAGTTTATGTTATGAATTAGAATGTTTTTTTTATTTTGAAATTTTATAAAAAATTTAAATATTCCAATTCTTATTGAATAAATGATTAGGAGGCATGTTTAATTGTATATATTATTTTTATAATTTATAAAAGTGGAATTTATAAAGAAATTATGTTTTAATTTTAATGTTTTTTGGTAATTTATGCCCTAGGTTTCCTATGGATATAACTAGTGACAGATGAATCAGTTAATTCCAAATATTTTAAAATTGGTTGTTTGAAGATGATAATTATTTTCCGGTCAAGTGGTCTTTTATTCTTATGAAGTATGGATTCCTTGGTTCTACAGAAAAGTGGTTATGTTAACTATTTTGTGTATACATTCTCCCCTATGTGATAACTCTAAATGAGGATCCTTGATATGGAATGTGATTTGATTTTGAGATGGGAGATAGTTGGAAATTAATGGGAAGTTATGACCCCGATTGTTGCATAAGTTGGCTCCTATGATACTGGTATTCATGGTGATATTCATTATGGGCAGGCTTTTGATGTCCTTATCTCTCTTCCCTCATTTCCAACCAAAGAGTGTAACCTTTGTAGAGAGGGATTCATGGTAGATTGGTATAAAAAAATCAAGTTGAGGGATATAATAGAGTTCGAAGGTAGGAACTTGTGAGGACTGCATGGGTTGGTGGGAAATGGTGTCATCTGAAATCAGTATGTGATATAAACTATGTAGATTGTCTATGAAATGGGTATTTAGGTCCCCCTATTATCCTCTATGAGAAACATTAACATTAATAAACCTATAAAGTAAAGTGATACTAGTTTTGGTGTAGAAACATAGTAAAGGATCTTTTATCATTCATCTTTTCACCCGTGTTTGTAATGGGTAGACCATGGGATTCGGTTTATCATTAATTTTTTAATCTTACACATTATATAGTATTAGTATATAAGTAACTGTCTGTTTATTATTTTCTAGGTATGGATCTAGTTCAACGTCCCTCTCAAGTTCTTGCTAAATATTTTCAGCCGGATTTAATCGTAGATATTCATGAGGTAGAGGTCGATGAAAATAACACTTAGACGAGGAAACTCTAAGAGTTACAACACTAGATTGTATAGAATTATTATGGAATTGATTTATACTTCGTGTCCAAATTATGGTGGGAGGAGGTGGAGATAACCTTCAGTTAGATTAGTTCCCACAGATACCACTGGTTTTTTATGGATGTGACAATGTTTCTTATTTCTTAGTGATTGTGAGGAATGTACTATTTCATCAGAAACATTCCACGATTTGTTCAAAGATCTGATTATTTTTTCTACCACAAAGGTGGACATTATTCATGAGCATCTTACACATCAATGGGGGAGCTCCACCATGCGGGAGTTCAAGAACTATTTTCAGACCCTTCACTAATATGATTTAGACCTACTACCGTATGGGGAGTCCAAGTAAAGTCATTTAAAGGATAATGGAGATCTAGAGAACTAGAACTAGGATTCTCCTTTTATAATTCCAATATATCTTGAGGTACTAGAAAGACCATAGGTTATTGAGAGTACACTATCTAGGAACAGATCATCATGAGAGGGATGTATTTCAGGATTCCCCATGTAGTAGAGTTGTGGTTTTGGGCTCCCATCATTCAATATATTTGAGTTTTCAGATATCTATTCTAGGTACAAACACTATTCATATTATTTCTCTAGGGGTGGTATCTATTAGGCCCTAGTAAGGGATAATATATCTGTATTTCTTATGGAGACCATGATATTTTGTAGAGAAAGTGAATGACCTTTCAGACCAGGAAGTGTATTTCTATTGTTTTGTTTTAGTTTCCTTTATTGTAGTAGTTTTATCCAATGTGGTAACAAAAAGGGTGATTCAATAATTGATTGAGGGGATATGGGGAAGGTAGATAATTACACTATTATTCTCCTAGTCAACAAGGAAAAGAGTGAAACCATTGAGGTAGTCATCATTTGGGTCAGTGAGGTCATGGGGAATGTTGCGGTCAACTGCATGCTCTAAATTTTCTAGCACTAGGAATGTTGGAAATCATTCATTGTACCATTATATTATTTTGAACTTGTGTGTATACCTTTTTTGGTTCAATATCTATTCACTCCTTAATATCACTTTCCCCATTCCATGCTTTGGGACATGTGGTGGAGAGAATTCCAGTTCAATGGGAATTGACTATGCTACCAAGAGGTTTACCTTATCTATGTTATGTATTTAGAGAGTGTGATTTGGTTTTGGTGTAGATCCTCTCTTGTGGAGACTTTCTAGGATTGTGGATACATGCATATGGCATCAACCATGGAATGAAAAAGATATATTCGGTTCATGATATGAGGGAATGATTAAGAAGTCAAGTAATATTAAATGTTATGGATGAAGAGTATTATAATTGTTTATGAGTGAGACCCTGAGATAGGTCAAAGGAACATTTCATCCTTATATTCATTGATCTTTTAGTTTATGATGTGCTCATTAAGAAGTTAAGCTGGTGATGTTTCTTAGGGTTTTGAAAGAGTACACTGATTTCTCTCATGATGAGGTTGTAGAATTACCCTCTAAATGGGAAATCAAGTTTGGTAAATAGAAATAGTTGAGATATTCTTAAAAATAGACGATTCTATATAGTATGTACCATTACATTTTCCAGAGAAATTGATACAAATTGATGATCTCTTGTAGTGAGGTTTGGTTCAACCAAGTGGGTCACCGAGCGGTGCACCAGTTTTGTTCTTGAAATATGCTAATGGAAATATAAAACTATATATCAATTATAATCACTTGAATTGTGTGGTAGTGAATAATACTTACCTTATTCCATGTAATTATGATTTATTCAATCAATCTATGGGATCTAGTTGGTTTTTGAAGATCGACCAGTGGTCAAGATATCATCAGATATGGGTGAAACAAGAGGATATTTACAAGGCCATTTTCATGACCCATTTTGGAGGGGCTCGTTCCGTTACTACCCCAAGAACACCTACAATAGACCAGGGGTAGGTGACTAGTGCTGACTAGGAATTCCCCACAAATGGGAGTCATTTTCCAATGTACCTATAGACACACACACATCTCTATGCCCGAAATACTGAAACGTAAAAACACTAAATAAACAATGCATGCATACACTAAGATACCAACCATAGAGTTCAATAAGAATGTAAAAGTAGGGTAGAATACACTCCCATCTAAAAGGAAGAGTCTATAGTAGAAGGACTTGAAGCTCATCTGAATAAAACCCTACCTAAAGGGTAGTTAATAAAAAAACTATCTGAAGTCACAGGAGAACACCTCAAAAGTATGGTCTCTCTAGGAACCACCCGATTATGGTCCACTAAGGACTCTATCAAATCATCAGTGGTCTGAAAAATACACGACATGTGTAGGAAAAACCCATGCAGTGGTGAGTAAAACAATACATAGTAGGACACCCTGAAACACAAAGTAAAAGACCATAGATGAAATGTAACTAAGAAGATACAGTTAGCTCAACATATGCATATGTCTACAACACATATAACAAGAACATTCATGTATACTCATAAAAGATTCTAAGGCTCAATGTCTCATCCACTGTTAGTGACACAGTTCCACTTGTAACATGCTCATTCTGAGAGATATCACTTCTCGAGCTATCTGAGAGAAGAAGAAAAAATGGACTACCAAATGTATCCCATTGAACACTAGTGTCTCAACATGTTATGTAGTTTCCTTGAGATATCCAGTATTACTAAGACAGAGAGTGTCGGTAGCACATGGAGTGTTGGTAATACATGAAGTGTCAGTAACACACGGAGTGTTAGTAACACACGGAGTGGCAGTAACACATGGAGTTTTGGTAACACACATAGTTTCGGTAACACATGAAGTTTCAGTAACACACAGTGTCAAAAGCACAAGGATTATCAATAATTCATGCAGCCCCCAAGTCACCTAACCACCATATCAAAACCAAACATCAATCCCTAAAAACTGGCCAAAGCACTCTCATCTAGTCTAGTTATGTAGGAATGAAAGAATATGATCATGATACATAGATAGGGGTACTCTTACCTAGGGATCATTGGGGGTACTCCTCTCCCTACTAAAAACATCATCCTAGACAAGGGATAGTTTCAAGTGAAAATATTGTTCACACCTTGTCCCCAAACCCTATCTAAGGTACTATGAGGGGAATTCATGACTGACTAGGCCTCTTAGTGTGATACATTCTCTAACTCACTGAGTCAACTATCGAAGTCGGGATGAGAAAACTCAGTTCAGAATATTTGTTATCCTCTATGATGGGAATGGGATCCAGCATCAAAACCTCATAGGAAAATACCAAGGGCACCCTCTCAAAATCTACTGATCAAACTAAAAACCCACAACACCATCTGAAAAGGAATACCCAATTGCAAAGGTCCCAACACCATAGATAGATAATCAAAGATACCTTCTATTTAAAAGATATGGTCAATTTAGTAAAAAGGGTCTGGCCCTGTTCGGTGTAGCCGACCCGACCAAACCCTGTTGGTTGGGGCTCGGTCCAGTCTGGCACGTTGGACTACCGGGCCAGACCCATTAGGCTGCTAGGTCTCCATCAGATAGACTGTTGGACCAAGCCCACTGCCTAAAGTCCAACTCCTTTATCACACTACCTGGACTTGTGCTCCCAGTCAATGTAGGTTCCATGTTCCACATAGAAAAAACTACATCCCATCCCCTTTCCCCATGGCTTCTACTGCCGTAGGTTCTATGCAGACCCCAACCACATGTCATCCCACAATTGCCACATCACGGTCACTGTCTGTGGCCTCCAATACCATAGACTCCAACACGGTTCTGCCAGACCACATTCTTTCTCTGCCATCAGCCACCCTACTGGGGGCCATCTTGCTATCGTCCTATCCTACTAGCGGCCCATCCTACTCCACACATATCCTGGACTAGCCCCCTATCAGGCCATTGCTTATACCACTACCACTGGTGGCCTTCCATATAGATAACTCACCACCTGGGCCAACCGCTTCATTGTTCTGCCTGGACAAGCCACATTGTGTCATCTAAGCCAATTAAAGTCACCACTCCAGCCTCTATGCCATTGATGTCGCACCTCCATGGTTTTGAATCCCTCACCTTGGATCATTGCACCATGGATATATGGTATAATGATCCCTTGTACATAATTCATGAATTATGATGAATGCAAGACAAATGGGTAAAGGATATAACATACACTGACACCCATAGAAGGGATCTTGGCCTTGTTCGTCTCGGCCTCAATTTGTTCTTATTAGAATTGATGAATAGAGAAGAAATTAATCAATTTTCTAAACATAAAATATCATTGATATTCAACCCACATAATAACCAATCCCTCAAGAATGATCAAACATCAGATCAACCTATTCATGGGTTGGTCTGTATTGACCATTAAAAATTAAGAATAGGGAAATAATCACAAAGAAACAACATCCTACCTTGGTTTTGTATTGGTCGTTGATGAAGGGAGAAGCTGCTTTGTCATTGTTTTTTAATTCTTCGATGCTTGATCTATGTTCCAACCTCTGGTCCATCATCGTCAGTGAGAGATCCTCCTTCTCCGTGCCTTAGGGAAACTCCAGGGTTATGGTGATCACCCTGGATTTCTGACAGGGATTGCTAAAAAGGTAAACCAGCATTTCATCATCATGTAACGTTAAATAAAATATTTTTATTAAATGTTTTAATGATTTTCAAGTCCAAAAACTATCTTTCACAGTTGGTATGCACTAACCAAGGTTAGGCCTCACCTTGGGAAAGAACCCCTTACGATCTCAACTAGAGTCTCATATTTCAAATCTAAGTTACCTTTTATGAGTTATTAGGATTTTATAAATAAAATACCTTTATTTAATTATTTTATTTACAATTTTTCCATTTTCATGTTTTTTCCCAAAAGACCCCACCGAATAATGTAAACTCATGCCTTGGGTAAAGAAACTACACTGAGCTCAATGTGGCCCTCTGATTTCTAATCTGGGATCTTATTTAGAATTTATTCTAATTTTTTAGAAAATTCACGCATGTATTCTATTAAAAACATAACATTTTCTAATGAATCGATTCGGGTACATGGGGTCTCAGAATCTCACGTCGTCTTAGTGCCTGGTCTATGAATTTTCCCAAATAATTTCTAAAAATATATTCATGAAAATACAAGTTAATAAATTCAACCCAACAAAGAAATCTATTTCTCATAAAAATAAAACAAAGGATTACTCAACAAATTGAGGGTACTAAGAATGAATTTGAGCCTTCTGATCCCATGCACTCCCCTCTAGATTCTCATGCTACCACCAAACAGACACCAGAGGAATCAACCACTAATGAAGGATCCCCTTCTATCTATCCTTGATCTCCACTGGGTTATTTACAAAAGTCACCCCAGTAAATGATGTGTGATGAATCATGCACATATCTCCATAGATAAGACCCATGGAAGACGTCATTTACCATGTCTAACTATGAGGGGTAGATCCAAGAAGTATGCCAACTCGCTAACTCTACATAGTATCATGAAAGGGCTGATGAACCTCAAAGATAGCTTGTCATCCCAGCCAATATCCATATCCAATGTCAATGAGAGGCCCAAAGGAACACTGGTCACCCTCCTTGAATTCCAAAGGCCTTTGTAACCTATTAGTATAAGATTTTTGATGGCTCTGTGTTGTCTTCATCCACTCATAGATGACCTGAACCTTCTCAGAAGTCTCTGGAACCAACTCCAGACCCATGACCATCAAATATTTTATGTTATTCCAATATTTTGGTGACCTATATGGTCTCCCGTAGAGAGCCACAAATGGTGTCATGTCGATGGTGTAGGGGTAGCTGTCGTTAAACGCAAGATCCATCAGAGGTAGGTGATCATTCCAACTACTGCTATAACACCCGGATGTTTTTATGAAATATTTTCTTTAAATAATCTTCATCCATTAGTATATTTTTTTTCACGCAATCATGTGTTTAAAATTTTTTTGATGTTCCCTTAATATAAAACAACCGATATATCCAAGCTCTTAGTTTTGCGGGAATAAGTATAACCGACTTATGAAAATGAATTATAAAAAATATAAATCAATTATATATTTTTATTTTAGAGTGAATTACATTTGGAAATGAAATTAATATGATATATATGTGTTACATACTTAATAAAATATATTTTTTCATTCAATGTATATTTTATTCATAGGTTATGAATAAAACCATATTTGATGTATTTTTTTAAAAGCTTAATTTTACACCTTTGAATACGGAACACATTTAAAATTAAGACTTTGAAACATTAATTATTTTTCTATTACAACAGAAACATTTTTTTTGAAGTGGTGTATATAAATTTACTTTGAATAAATTTTTTAAATTTCTCTGATAACTTTCATATTTTGATGAATCATAAAAATACGCTATATTTTAATTAAAAAAAACTTTTTCCATTGAGAATATTTATATGGTTAAATTTTAAAATTGAATGGTTTTAAAGTATAAATATAATATATTTTTAACATTTAATATGTTTTATGTCATTATAATTAATTTTACATTGAATTCATAAGTAAAAACATATCAGTCTTTTGCAATGTTTTAACTTTTAAAACCTATTATCTCAACAATGGGATTAATTTTAAATTAATTACTACTACATATATGTTTTAAATTTTGAAAAATGGATTCCATATTAGGAATCATTAAGTACAAATTATATTAATAGGCTAATGTTTTCATTACGAATAGTAACTTTGGTAATTATTTTTATTACATTGGTTAAATGTGAATCGGATAATTATGGGTACCAATATTATTATGAAATTAGATTAACACCAATAAAAATCCTATTGGATGATTAAATTAAACCCTTATAATCTATTTTTTTAAATGGAATCATTTTATTTCCACTTACCTAAGAAAATGACATGAATGTAATAAAAATTAATGAAATGGACAAAGTGTCTCAATCTCTTTTATATAAGTGTGTTATTTTTAATATAGATCACAAGGAGAAAAAATTGACTATATATAGAGTCTAGAAATCTAAAATTGTTATACACATCATAAAACTTTATTTATAATTTTTAGACATTAAATAATTACCATTAATGATGACACTATAGTGATGTAGAAATTATATTTTTATAGAAATATCAAATAAATGGTTTTAAAATTGTTAAAAGAAATATCATTTGAACTAATGAAGGTTCTACATGAATTTTATAAGTTCCTATGACCTTTTAGGATTGTATTTAATATATTGTTTCGAATTTATCTTCTTTTTGAATTTTATTTAAAGTCTAATAAATAAATAGTGTCAAAATTGACACTACTGATATTTTATAAACATAACATTTTATTAAATTATTTAAAAGCATTAAATTTTTCAAAAATTAAAAAGATATAATTATAATGTATAAATTATAATAAATTACAATAAATTATCCATTTATTTTCAATTAACACCACATAAGTAAATAATAATTACCATTAAATATTTAGAATATTATTTGCAAAATAAATCATTAATTGAATAATCAATGGTAAATTAAAAAGATAAGGCTTAAATTGACAAAATAAGTTGTCAAAAATTTATTGGTTGATGATATTACAACCCTATCTAATCGTATCTTTGAATTAGGGACACTTTAAGGTTTTTGGGTAGGTTTATATTTTATTCTAAATTAATAATATTCAGAGTTTCATAAAGTACCCCTCTCCTCTCTTATAAAAGGGAACCTCCTCCCTCTCCTATTAAATCCATATTGAAACATCATGATCAGAGAAACCATTATCATTAATATTCCCAACATTCGTAGTAAAATTATAGAGGTTCTGGTCTTCTCGAAAGTCCAACTATAGTGCCCTAAGTGGAAATTCAAAGGAGGCACATCGAGGAAGAGATAATCTCTTTTACTGATTCTTTCTAGTTTATTAATTCTTATACTTCCTATTATTTAGTTGTTTCATTGTAAAATAATAACTTTAGTATCACTAATATACTGATATGTTATTATAAATATGAAAAAAATTCTATTTCATCTTCTATACATCCAATGAAAAAATGAAATCACTACGTGTGTGTACGTATGGCTTACTGTCTCCATGTCGTGGTGTAATCTATTTTTCACCTTAATCTTATTTGAATGGGTATAATGGTGTTAATAATACCTATATATGAATAATATAGCATTATACTAAATTAGATATAAAATACATCATCCACTTCAATACCATTCAACAATTATGGGAACGATATCATCGCTCGTGCGTAAGTACGACTTACCGTCTCCATTGTGCGATGGGATTTGTTCTACATGATCTTCATTAAACCATGATTATATAAATGAATTAAATGAATAAATATTTTTTTTATTACAATAATACCATTCTATAAATGTTATAACTATAACATAAAAAGAGGAATAAGAACTTCTCTGACAAAACATAGGTAAGAACAAAAAACAGTTAATACCCGAATAACAAGTAACAATGAAATGTTACTGACAAACGGATGAAAATATGATCATAAATGTTATCATAAAAATGATTAAGAGTATGGAATAAATTATTAACATAATTTAAATCATTATATGGAAGGTTTTAATACATATGAATCATATCTGACCTAAGGTAAGGGATAACATTACCAATCTCATTTTATCCGAGATTATTTATTCGTAGGTATCTATTGGGTATATATTAATAATCCATGTCCATGTTTTCTAGAAATTTTTTCATAAAAGTTTTACAATTATTTCATGTATGTTTAAAGTCATTTTTTACCCTTTTTTTACTTTTACCATAGGGTATGGATGGAATCTTTCATTTGTTTACCATACAATGTGCTTTTCGACTTTTCCGGCAAAAGTATGAGGAGAATTTTTTTTAACATATATGGAATGAACTGGTTTTTATGAATTCATAGATCATTATTTCCATGAAGCTTCATTTATAATTTTTCATGTTTATTTTCAATTAACTTATTTTCTTTTAAAATTGCATGACATATTGAGAAAAGAAAATGTTTCTGAAAAAGAATGGATATTTTCCTCAAGAACTATGTTCACGTGTTTTATCAAAATTATCTTCCATATAAGATGATGTAGGGTTATATTTATATCCCTATTATTACTTTTATTGATTATTTTATGATGGAATTATTTTTATGAAGTCCTTTTTTCTTATATGGATTATGTTAGGATGGCATGATGTTTAAAAATCCTATTTTATTACATGCGTTATGCTATGATGTATGATTTATGTTTTTGTAGAACACATAAGAATTGTTTCATTATGAGATGGGTGTGACCTATATCTCCCTCCAATGAACTGGATAATAATTTATATCTCATGAGGTAGAAAATTATTTAAGGATAGGTTAATCTAGTTCAGTGATATAGGACTGGAACAGGGACCGAACTTGATTCAGTAATGGAATTATCCCACTATGATGGACTTGGAAATGAGCCTTGAATAATATGAAATGATTTTATATAATTACATGTGTATGAAACAAAGATTTATGTCTTGTTTTATGATTATTAGGATTACATTGAACTTCTATGATTTATCCCTTGATGTGATATTATGATCTCTTATGCAGGATAAGATTTTCAAATGTCATGTTCTTATGATTATGATATGATTTATATTTCCTTTGATTACCCTTACTGATAATTTTAGCTCACCATTTTGTATATTTATTTTCCCTAAGTCAGGAATATGCATATTAAATATGATATTCCAAAAATCAGTCTATCTACGATGAAATAAATAGGAGACAATGTAGATGTTTTATGGACCAGTTGTTTGTGTTTCCCAGTTTCTAAAGACACTATACATATATGGTTTTGACATGGTTTTGTTATAAGTTGTAATAAATATACTTCAATTTTAATTTAATAACAACGTATGTAAAATATGGGTCGTTATAGTTGGTATCAGAGGAAATGTACAGTTAACCTTTGGAAACTAGGATGTGAAAGCCATAGTAAGAACCCTAAGGGTATGTCTATGTATAGGAAACCATCCCAGTGCTTGAGAAATGTCCATGAATAACCTTCGATAAAACAAAAAGTCTTATAAATTGAAATTTTATTCTTCATTATGTGGATTTCCTATTATGGTTAGTTTTTCTCACACTATTCTTCTTGGTTTTAGTCAATGGATGGAACCAATAGGAACTGCGTGAATGCTAAATGTGACTGGAAATGCAATGATTGTCCCCCTAAGCAACCAAATGTTATTGGATCTGGAATGAAAAATCATGTTTCCATTCTCACATAGCTTTCTCACGAAATAAATCATGCAAGACTTCCAAACGAGAAAAGGAAGGAGAAACATTCTGTTGAATCCTTCACGAGGCAAAGTCCACCTTCATTCAGTGGACCATCTGATCTATTAGTGGCTAAATAATGGATCTGTACCACAAAAAAGATATTTTTAGTTCAAAAATGTTCTGAACATTATAATGTCATCTTTGCAGTATATTTTTTGGAAGGTGAAGTTGATCAATGGTGGAATCTTATCACGAATACAAGGAAAAGAGATTAAATTGAGTCCATTGAATGGGAAGAGTTCAAGAACTTATTTTTCTATAAGTACATACCTAAAATTCTTAAAACAATGATGGAGAAAAAGTTTCTTGAAATAAATAAAAATGATGATGAATCTGATGGTACCTACAATGAAACGTTTACAAGGATTGCAAGGTACACTTCTGGAATTATTATCAAACCTGAGTGTAAGATCAATCGATTCTTTTGTGACGTAAAACCAATTCTCCGAAGTGAATTTTCTATAAGGGACTTTAATAGCTACGAGGAAATTATTTGATGTTCTCTCAAGGTTGAGGTTGATATTGGAGTGACCCATCAGTCATATGGGTTTGGGAATAAGAGGAAAAATGAATTCAAATGAAAATCTAAAGACCACACTGAAAAGAAGATGATTTTTCCTTTATTCTCAGAGTATGGAAATAAACATGGTGGGAATTTCCTTAAAAGGGAAAGTAAATGTTTTAATTGTGGAAAATAAGGTCATCTATAAAATTAATTCCAAAGTGATGGGAATAATATTCCTAATGATGCGAACATATAAAAGGCTACAAAGAATCCACCTCATTCAATTTAATGTTACAAGTGCAAGTAAATGGGTCATTGTTCCAATCAATTCCCAAATCCAAGGGTTATAGATGATGATTTATGTCAACAAACTCTTAAGGCCAAAAGCAAAGGAAAGTCACATGCAATTTCTATCAGTGATGTGGACTATGATAATGAAGTGGTGAAAGGTACACTTTCCATCCAATATAATGTAGAAAATGTTTAATTTAATTCTGGATCCACTCACTCTTTTATTTCTGAATATTTTTATAAGGGTATCACCGTATCACCTCAACAGTTAGATGTTGAGTTATCTCTCACAACTCCTAATGGCACCATAGTCGCATCAAAAGTTTACAATTCTTCTCTGATTGATGTTTGTGGTAAATGCTTCCTACAAACCTTGGGATCCTTCCTATAGTGGAATATGATGTGATTCTATGAATGGATTGTCTTTCCTTATATAGATATCATATCAATTTCCAAAGAAGGGAAGTCACATTTAATATTCTAGATAAATCTACGATCATCTATCGCTGCAAGGATGAATATAAACTTCCAGTAGAAATTTATTCCATTTTATGTGTCTTGATTCTAATAAATTAAGGTTATTTATCTCAAATGGTTGGAGATAAACTCACGATTAAGAATACACCCATTGTACGGGAGTTTGATGATATCTTTCCGAAGGAATTGCCTGGTCATCCACCAAATTGTGAAGTTGAGTTTTGAATGGAACTCATACCAGGTGTCATGCCTATTTCAATGAAACCTTATAGAATGGACCCATTTTAGTGGTAGGAATTGAAGAATCAACTCCAAGAGAATCTTAATAAAGGATTAATATTTCCTAGTGAATCACCTTGGGTAGAACCTGTTCTCTTTATTAATAAGAAATATGGATCAATGAGACTCTTCATTGATTATTGAGAACTTAACAAGATCACTATTAATAACAAATATCCTCTCCCCCAAATTAATGACTTATTTGACCAACTATGCGGAGCTCAATAATTTTCGAAGTTTGATCTTCATTTAGGGTTTCATCAATTAAGGGTCAAAAGAGAGGATATACCAAAGATGGTTTTCCATACAAGGTAAGGACACTATTAATTTATAGTGATGCCTTTTGGTCTCAATAATTCCCCTGATATCTTCATGGATCTAATGAATAGAGTCTTTAGAGACTATCTTGATCAGTTTTTTTTAGTCTTTATATAAGATATTATTTTCTATTCAAAGAGCAAGGAAGAACATGAAGATCACTTGAGAATTGTATTGAAGACCCTAAAAGAGGAGAATTTTTATTCCATATTTACCAAGTGTGAGTTTTGTCTTCAAAATGATTAATTTTTGGGTCACATAATCTCAAGAGAGGGGATATCTATTGATTCAGCAAAAATAGAGGCTATTGAAAGATAGTCGAGAACAACAACAGTAACCAAGATCTGAAGTCTTCTTGGTTTGGATGGAGTTTTTTGATGATTTTTGAAATATTTTTCATGATTATCTAATCCAATCACCATGTTGACTCAGAAAGTAGGTAAGTTTATTTGGATGGAGGAATGTAAAGAGAATTTAAAAGACCTAAAAAGAAGGTTAGCATGTGCACCTGTGCTCACACTACCTTGTAGTGGAAAAAGGTTTGTGATCTACAATGATGAATCCAAGAAGGAGATGGGGTTTGTTCTCATGAAAAATGATATGGTGATATCTTATGCCTCACTATAGTTAAAAATCCATGAGAAAAATAACCCAACTCATGATTTGGAGTTAGCTGTAGTAATCTTTACATTAAATATATGGAGGAATTATCTTTATGGTGAAAGGTGTGATATTTATACTAATCATAAAAGTTTAAAGTATATTTTCACACAAAATAAGCTTAATATGTTCCAAATTAGATGGTTGGAGTTGATTAAATATTATGACTACTCAATACATTACCTCCCTGGGAAAGAAAACAAGGTTGCGGATACATTAAGTCGACAAGACCATGCTAGCTTGTCCATGGTGAGGATCAAAAAAGATCAAATATTTATGGATTTGAAATGGATGGATCCTGAAATTATAACAGAAGGGTATAAATCATATCTTTCTCAAATAAATGTTCAACCATCTATACAAGTGAAGATTAAAGAGGCACAAAAGGAAGATGTAGAGTTACAAAAGAAGGTGATACATGTTCCTGAATTCAACCTTGATTGTGATGAAATAATAAGGTTTAGGAATCAGGTTTGTGTTCCTCCCATACCAGAATTAAAGATTGAGATACTGGATGAGGCTCATAGTTCTTTATTTTCTATTCATCCTAGAAGCACGAAGATGTACAGGGACTTGAAAGAGTACTTCTGGTGGGATGGCATGAGAAGAGATTTCGCTGAATATATATCACGATGCTTGGTTTTTCATCAAGTTAAGGTTGAAAGGCGGAAGTCTAAAGGGATTTTTCAACCATTACCCATACCAGAATGGAAATGGGAAAACATCACTGTGGTCTTTGTCATTGGACTTCCCAAAACATCCAAAGGCAATAATTCTATCTGGTTTTTAGTTGATCGTCTTACCAAGTCAGCACACCTCATTGCTATTATAGAGGATTTATCTCTTGATAAGTTTTCCAGGATATATGTAAAGAAAGTATTAATAATTCATGGAGAACCACTTTCCATTATATCTGATCAGGATCTGAGGTTTACCTTGATGTTTTTTCAAAGTATTCAGTATTCTCTAGATATAGAGTTATGTATTAGAAATGATTATCATCCTCATACAGACGGTCATTTTAAGAGGACAATTCAAACTCTAGAAGACATGTTGAGATCATTCTCTATAGATTTAAAAGGATGTTGGGATCAACACCTAACATTGGTGGAATTGTTTTACAATAATATATTTCACCCCAGTATTCATATGGCTTCTTATGAATCCCTCTGTGGAAAGAAGTTCAAAAATTCAACTTTTTAGGATGAAGTTGGGGAAAGAAAGCTATTAGGACCTAATATTGTTGTTGAAATGGAAGAAAATGTCAGATCTATTCAACAACATATAAGAGCATCTCAAAGTCGGAAACAAAGTTATGCAGACAAATGAAGAAAATACCTAGATTATGTAGTGGGTGATAAGGTGTTCTTACGAATATATCCCTAGAAGAGAGTAATGAGATTTGGAAAGAAGGGAAAGTTGAGACCTAGGTATATTAGTAATTTCAAAAATTTGGATCATGTTTGGATGGTAGATTATCGATTTTAACTTCCACCGAATCTCTCTCAACATTTTGTGATGTTCCATTTATCTCTCTAGAGAAAGTACATAGATGATCCTTCACATGTACTAAGCTCAGATGTCGTACCACTGGAGAAAGATCTTTCTTATGAAGAACAACCGATAGAGATTCTGGATCGTAGAGAAAATGTTCTATGAAACTAGCCCACTCACTCGGTTAAAGTTTTATGGAGGAACCACCAATTAGAAGAATCTACATGGGAACTTTTTGATATGATGGAGAGATATCCTCATATGTTTATGTCCAAGTGATGAATTTCAAGGGTGAAATTCAGTTTAAGGGGGGGTAGAATATAACCCTCGGATGTTTTTATGAAATATTTTCTTTAAATAATATTTATCCTTTAGTAGCTTGTTGTGCACACAATCGTGAAATTAAAAAAACAATGAGATATCTTTAATATAAAATTACCGTTATATCCTTGTCGTTAGGTTAACGTGAATAATTATAACTAACTTATGAAAATACATTGTGAAAAATATAAACCAATTAGATATTTTTATTTTAGAGTGAATTGATTTTTTTAATTAAATTAATAAGATATATATGTGTTATATACTTAATAAAATATTATTGATATTCATTCAATGGATATTTTAGTCATAGGTTATGAATAAAACCCTATTCAATTTATTTTTTTTAAGGTTAATTTTACACCTTTGAATAGATAACCCATTTGAAATTAAGACTTTAACAAATTAATGATATTTATATGACAAAATAAACATTTTATTTTTAAGTGGGGTATACAAATTTACTTTTGATAAATTTTTGATATTTTTATGATAACTTTCATATTTTGATGAATAATATAAATACACAAAATTTTCATTATTTTTTTTCATTGAGATAATTTATATGGTTAAATTATAATATTGAATGGTTTTAAAGTATAAATAAAATATATTTTTACTATTTAATATAATTTATGTAATTATCATTAATTTTACATTGAATTCATAAGTAAAAACATTTCAATATTTTGCAATGTTTTAACTTTTAAGACACATTTTCTCAAAAATGGGATTAATTTTAAAATAATTTATGAAATATCTATGTTTTGAATTTTAAAAAATGTATTCTATATTTGTAATCATTGGTTCCAAATTATTTTAATATGATACCTTTATTTTTTGTCATTATGAATAGTAACATGGGTAATTATTTTTATTACCATGGTCAAAGGTGAATCAGGTAATTAGGTGTAAAAATAATATTATGGAGTTACCTTAACACAAGTAAAAATCATATTGGATGATTAAATTCTAATCTTATAATCTATTTTTAGAAATGGAATCACTTTATTTCTAATTACCGATGAAAATGACATTAATGTAATAAAAATTAAAGAAATTGACAATGTGTCACAATCACTTTATATATAAGTGTATTAATTTTAATATGGATCACTAAGAGATAAAATAGACTATAGATAGTTTATGGAAATCACAAATAATTACCCACATCATAAAAATTTATTTATAATTTTTATATATTAAAAAATTACCATTAATGAGGACACAATAGTGATGTAGACAATATTTGATTAATAGAAATATCAAATAAATGGTTTTAAAAATGTTAAAAGAAATATAATATGAACTAATTAATGTTATACATTAATATTCTAGGTGACTATAACATTTCATGAGTGTATCTAATATTATGGTTTGAATTTATCTTCTGTGTGAATTTTATTTAAAGTCTAATAAATGAATAGTGTCAAAATTGACACACTTGATATTTTATAAAAATAAGATTTTATTAAATTATTTAAAAATAATAAACAAATTAAAAAAATTAAAAAGTGATAATTATAAGGTCTAAAATATCATAAAGTATCCATTTATTGTCAATTAACACCCCGTAAGTAAATATTCATTACCATTAAATATTTAGAATGCAATTATGAAAATTAAACTTTTATAAAATAACTAAGGGTAAATTAAAAATATAAGGTTTAAATTGAAAATATAAGTTGTCCAAAAATTATTGGTTGATGATATTAAAACCCTATATCTTCTCATATTCTAATTAGGGACACTATTTAGGTTTTGGGGTAGGTTTTGATTTTATTATAAATTAATATTTTTGAGACCCCCTCTTCTCTCTTATAAAAGGGAACCTCTTCCCACTCCTATTCACTCCATTTTTAACCTTCAAGCTTATCCAAACTAACCCCATTAATCTTATAAACATCCCTAGTAACATTCTTGAGGTTCTGGTCTTCTGAAAAGACCAACTCTAGTGCCCTATGTGTAAATTCAAAGGAGGCACATTGAGGAAGAGGTAATCTCTTCTACTGATTCTTTCAAGTTTCTTTATCCTTATACCTACTATTCATTAGTTTTTTCATTATAAAATAAAAAATTCAGTATCAATAATATACTTATATGTTATTATAAATATGAAACAACCCTCTTTCACCTTCTATCCTTCCAACGAAAAAACAAAATCACAGTGCCTGCATACATACAGCTTACGGTCTCAACGTCGTGGTGTAATCTATTTTTCACCACCTCTTTACTTGGATAGGTATAATGGTGTAAATAATAACTATATATGAATAATATAACATTATACTAAATTTGAGATACTATACACCATACACTTCAATACAATTGAACAATTATGGGTACACTATCTTCGCTCGTGCGTACGTACGACTTACAATTTCAACGGTGCGATGCAATTTGGTCTACATGATATTCATTAAAAAATTATTATATAAATGAATTTAATGAATAAATATTATTTCTATTATAATAATACCATTATTTAATGGATATAACTATATCCTAAAAATAGTAACAAGAAATTATCCAACAAAACATACGTAAGAACATAAAGTAGTTAATACACGAATAACGAGTAACAATGAAATATTACTAAAAAAAAGATGAAAATATAGTCATAAATGTTATCATAATTTTTTTTTCTGATTATGGAATAAATCAGTAACAATATATAAATCATTATACAGGAGGTTCAGATACATACGAATCATATCAAACCTAACGTAATGGATAACTTTTCCAATCTCATTTTATCAATGATTTTTTATTCGTATGTATATACTAGATATATATTTGTCATCCATGTCCATGTTTTCTAAAAATAATTTCATAAAATTTTTACAATTATTCCATGTATTTTTAAAATCATTTTTACCCTTTTTGACTTTTACCACATGGTATGGACAAAATCTATCTTTTGTTTACCATACGAGGTATTTTTAGTCTTTTCCTACAATAGTATGAGGAGAACGTTTTTTTAACTTATATGGCATGAAAGTATTTTTATGATTTCATAAAGAATTAATTCCATGAATTTTCCATTACATGTTTTCAATTTTATTTTTATTTAAATTATTTTTTTTTCAAATATGATGACATATTCTGAAAAGAAAATGTTTTTGACGAAGAAAGGATATTTTCCTCAAGAACTAAGTTCAAGTGTTTTATCAAAATTATTTTCCATCTAATAAGATATAGGGTTATGTTTCTATCCATATTATTACTTTTATTTGATTATTTTATGGTGGAATTATTTTTATGATGTTTTTTATCTTATATGGATTATGTTATAATGGCATGATGTTTAAGAATCCCATTTTATTACATGGGTTATGTTATGATGTGTGATTTATGTTTTTATGGAACACATAATAATGGTTTAATTATGAGATGGGTAGGACATATATCTCCCTCCAATGAATTGGGTAAATATATATATCTCATGATATAGGCAAGTCGGGAACGACAAGTTAATCTGGTTCAGTGATACAGGACTAGAACATGGAGTGAACTCATATCATAAATGGACTTTTTCCTCTATGATGGTCTCGGAAATAAGCCTTGACTAATATGAAATGATTTTATATGATTATGAGTGTATGAAAAAAAGTTTTGTATCTTATGTTATTATTATTGGGATTACATTGCTCTTCTATGATTTATCCCATGACATGATATTATGATCTCTTATACAGGATAAGATTTTCAAATGTTATGTTCATATGAATATGATTTGATTGATATTTCATTTGTTTACCCATACTGAGCATTTGATATCATCCTTTAGTATGATTCTTTTCCCCAGTTTTGGAATAAGGGTATTAAATATGACAATCCAAGAAGGAGTCTAGGTATGATGAAATAAACAGGAAACAATGTAGACGTTTTATAGACCAATTGTTTATGTTTCCAAGTTTCTGAAGACACTATACCTATACGGTCCTGACATGGTTTTGTTATATGGTGTATTAAATATACATCAATTATGAATTAATAACTATGTATGTAAATTATGGGTCATTATAGCATCCAAAACATAACATTCACTCCTAAAAAAATCCTCTCAAACCTTAATGGTCCTCTCTATCTAGCCATCTATTTGGAAATGAAATACCATGCTCAAGAATAATTGAGTTTGAAAAGCCTCCCATAATCCCTTCCATATCTGGTATGTGAAGAGAGGATAAAATCTGAATCTATATTTGATATAACAACATGAATCTGAACTATCTCGTACACATAGAGGCATTCGAAGATCTCTACTGAACTCTACTCCGAGATAAGAAGGTAGTGGGCCAACTTGGTGATTATTTCAATGAACACCTAGATGGTATCATTACCCCTGTAAAATCATGCATCATTAAGTGAATTTTTATCCACCCCACTTCCATTTCGTTACCTTAGGGATTGTGTCAACCCCGATAGAAACTGATGATCATCCTTCACTTGTCGACAATTATGGAATCAAGACACAAACTGTGTGACTTCCTTATTCATTTGTGGCCACAAAACTATTGTTGAAGGTTTTGAAACCTCATTTATGTACCTAGATGTACCAATAAAGGGGATTTATGGAACTCCCTTAGAACCTCTTACTTAATCTCCATAGTTACAACTGTGTGTCCTTGGAAAATAATGACATGCTCCCAACCTTTACGATATTCATCAGGGGCATGCCCTGGGGATATTTGATCATATAGAGACTTGAAGTCAGTATCCATATGATGTGCCTCCATGAATCATGGTAAAATTGGAGGGGTGAAAACCACTGACTGGAGATAAGCTTCTCAAACTACATCCACAAAGGATATCTTCAATGAAGATAACTGCTTGGCTGCCTCAGTCAACAATAGCAAGATAGATCTCCCGCTAAGAGCATCTTCCACCACATTACCCTTCCTAGGAGTATAGACAGTCCTAAAGTCATACTCATAAAGGAACTCTAGACATATCCTCTATATAAAGTTCAAATCCTTTTGAGAGATGATATACTCGAGACTCTTGTTGTTGAAGTAGATGATAAACAAATCGCACACTAGGTAGTGTCACCACATATTCAATGCAATGACTACTGCTGCTAACTCAAGATCATGGGTCACATAGTTAAACTCATGTGGTCTCAACTAGAGTGAACCACATGAAATCACAACTTCCCTTTTCATCAGAACATAAGCAATATAGGTTTTTGATGCATCACAAAACACTACATACTCATCACTTCAATAGCATCCTCAAGAGCTTCCCATGTTGTTGGTTCTCTCGAAGTGTGTCCAGGTCCATCCTCAAGTGTCTCATGTGCCCATTCTCAAATGTCGAGAACACTAGGAAGATTTCAAAGAAGACCACCTAGGGCATCCCATAGCAAAACACTATGTCTCATGAATCCCTTCCTCTACAATTCCTCCAACAGCACCCTAATATCCTGAAACACTATGGAGGAATATGATATTCTGGTGTAGATATCGATGATTTCCCGGGGAGTAGATCAACATAGAAGTCCAACGCTCGATGGGGAGGTAAACCCGGAACGTCTTCAAGGAATACATCCTTACAATCCTCCACTATTGCAAGAAACTAAGGACTCAAAATATCCACTACACTGAAGTTCAGCCTAGCTAACTCATGATTAATCAACTACACCGTCCTATGCATGAGTCCATCCTGAGCTGTAAGTATTTCCCTTTCACCAATAAAAAGGGAAATATAGTTCTATTATCTCAGAATAACCATACACTTTTTCCTAAAACACTCAATCTATGTATGAACTGTGGATTCAATTCCATACCGAGAATGACCTCATAAGGCCCCGATGCAACTACCAAGAGATCCCAATCGAAACACTCACTTTTAAGAGTCATGTCACACTGTCAACACTTGTGTGTGATTATTGATTCTCCATTAATAGGTGTCTCTAAGCATAAGTGGCAAGTTAACTATCTGACCTAAATATCTAAGTATCAAACAAGAAAAGTGTAAGGAAAGAAAATCAATAAAACAAGTGTCTATCTACTACAATTAAAGTAGAAAGACACAGATCGCACCTCGAACTATTCCCAGAGTTATGGGGTCATAAGCCTCGACAGTCTATAATTGTCTTCAACCCGATCCTCCAGCTCTATGAGTCTGGTATGCGAAACTTGGGGGTTATGGTGGTAACACTTAAAAACATTGGCCACCTCCTACTACTTACCCAGCTCCTCTTCCACGTCCACGACCCAATGGATCTATCTTCTCCTACAACTACCTCTTTGTTGGGAATTCACCAACCTCCTCCCAAAATGAAACATGAGAAGTGGGAAAATATCGTGAAAGATGTCCCCTCAAATTAAAATCATAGAAAACCATATCCCTAGGGGAACTAATGTGCCCTCTTGAACTTCTGACTAAACCTACTATCTCACAGCTTACATCGCGGACCTGTTATAGGTAGGTCCTACTCACCCTGCATCCCAAATTATCACTTCCGTGAAATCCTATGATATGGTTTTGAACCTTGTGTATCATCATCCAGCACCAAAATATTCATGCATGACTTAGTTTGGAAAGCTGCATACACCTGAACCCCTAGAGGTGGGTCTAGGAACTAATCAAAAAGAGAAAACACCACCTGATTACCATCCTGAAGAAAAACTTTTTTAATGAATCGCTCCCCTCAGGGAGGCCTCATCAAACATCAGTTCGAAATCCCAATCCTACTATGAAAACCTTGCTATCTGGATTGATGAATACATCTTGTGATAAAACAATATGTATCATAGTCAAAAGAGTATACTTGTTGAGCTTTATCAATAAGGACATGGAAAAAACAACCCATTCCTATGATTCATGAACCTATATTTTTTCCTGCAACCAGTGTTTTCATGTACCAAGCCAAAAAGTAGAATTCAGAGTCTTGGTGTAAGGATATGGCAACCCCTGAACAAGTACTAGATTCCATAGCCTGAAAGACAAAACCGAAACACTAAACACTTTTCCCCACACCAACCTCATATACTCACGAACATTAAGTAGATTCGACATATTCTAATACCACTCTATTACAACCCATCTTGGATGGGCCTATGTAATGATTACCCCAATCCAACCTCCAATGGGGAATGGGTTGGATACTTGAACCAAGTATGAAAATCCCTCAAATGGGAGGCATTTACCTAAGTACCTGTATACACACACACATCTCCAGGACCAAAATACTGAAATGTAAAAACACTAAGTAAATAATGAATACATACACTAAGATACCAACCATAGAGTACAGTTGGAATGTAAAGTGCAGTAAAGTACAACTGATCCAGAATAGAAGCCTGCCAAAAAGAAATAGTCTCTAGCACAAGGTCCTAAAGCTCATCCACTAAAACCCTAATTGAAGGTTTGGTACATAAACAGTTTTCTGAATCTATAAGATTACACCTCCACTTTCTGGTCTCTCTCTAGGCCCACCGAGTCCTAGTCCACCAAGGACTCTGTCAAAGCATCAATGGTCTACACATGACAAAACTCGTGTGAGAAAAGTACATTCAAAGGTGAGTAAAACAATACTGAGTAGGACACCCCAAAACAAAAAGTAAAAGACCATAGAGGAAACATCACTAAGAAGATACAGTCATATCAAAATAGGTATATGTCAACAACACATATAATAAAAAATCTGGGTATAATCATAATGTATTCCAAAACTCAATTCCTTGTCCACTACCAACTACCCGGTGCTTCTCATAACATGATCATTTCGAGAGATCTCACTCCTCGAGCTATCTGATAGAAGCCTGTAGAATAGGTATACAAAAAGAACCCAAGAGAATATTAGGGTCTCAACCAGTTTCATTTTTTCCCTCTGACATCCAGCCTCACTAAGACATAGAGTTTCGGTAACGCACAGAGTGTTGGTAACACACAAAGTGTTAGTAACACATGGAGTGTTGGTACCACATGAAATGTCGGAAACACATGGAGTCTTGGTAACAAACAGAGTTTTGAAAACATACAAAGTGTTGGTAACACATGGAGTTTTGATAATTCATATTTCCCTCAAGCCATGTAGTCCCCATGTCATAGCCAAACATCAACCATTGAAAACTACCTAAAGCACTCTCATTAGATCTAGTCATGTAGAATGGAAAGAATATAATCTTGATACATAGATTTGGGGTCTTATTTCCTAGGGATCACTTTGGGGACTCCTCAACTGTTGGCGCCAAAAATACGGCCCAAAAGAAAGGAAGGAAAAAGACAGCCGGCGCGCTGCCTCGCGAAGCACAGCCGCGAAGCACCCACGCGAAGCACCCCGACCCTCGCGGCCTCGTGAAGCACCAGAGGCGGTAATGCTCCGCGAACGCATTTGACGTTCGCGAGCCGCCACGAAGCACCAGAGGCAGTAATGCTCCGCGAACGCATTTGACGTTCGCGAGCCGCCGCGAAGCACCAGAGGCGGTAATGCTCCGTGAACCCATTTGACGGTCGCGAGCGCGCCGCGAAGCACCGGAGGCGGCGCGCGAGCCCTGCTTCGCAGCGCCCCTTCCCTATAAATACTGGACTCCCCCTGAGTCCCGAAGACGAACGATCTGACCTTTCGGCTTCTCCTCTCCCGAATCACGAAGCACTCTTTTCCCAGGAATCATGAGCTCCGCGAGGTATTTCTACTTCGCGAGACGACTCTACTTTGTCTTGTTTTGAGCCCCTCTTCCGAGAGGGATGCCCTTCGCGAAGCTCAAGGGAGTTCGCGAAGGAAGGGGATTCCCAAGGGAACCCGGGCAGCCGCAGAGCGTTTATGCTTCGCGAAACACCCAACCCATGCTAGTAAACCCTATTCCAAGGCAGGATAACTATGCATCGCGAAGCACATTGCTTCGCACGACCCTGCTTCGCGAGGCACCCCTTCCTCGCGAGGTAGTGCTCCGCGAACATTGTTCCACTTCGCGAAGCACCTTCCACTCACACCTATGCCCCATGCTAAGGCCAAGGCACTCCACTTCGCGAAGCACACTCCTCTGCTCAGCGATTCCTCTTCCCGTGCGGCCCTCCAGGTTTGCACAATGTGATTTCAAAGTCCCGTGGACAATACCACCCGTAGCGTTGCTTCGCCTAATGCTTCTTCGCGTAGGCACGCTAAAGGCTATTGCTTCTTCGCATAGCCACGCTAACGTGGACCCCTCGATGGTTCGTTCCACGACCCTCCTTAACCATGGCCTTACTGGTACCTTCCCTTCCCCAAGGACCAGAGGGTACCGGTTATGTAAGTCCTAGGGGTGTGGAGTGAACCCACCTCGTCCGAGCTGCAGGACGCTAAACTGCCAAGCACCACGTCCTTAACACATGACGTTAAAATGTGATCCGACCTCGTGCCCCTCGCGAAGGGTCCCCCCAACTCGAACATTTTTTACACCACTCGTCTCCACAGGAATGGAACTCTTCCTCACATGGAATGAGATCCTCCTTGTCGGAGTGGCGTATGTTCGTAGGAGAAGGGCAACCCTAGTTCCCCAACGGATGGCTGCACCCCTGCATCTCCGTACTTCCCCACTACCAAAGTCGGTGGAGGGCGTGATATGGGACGAGGTACCTCCCATCATTGGATCAAGGTCCATCTTTCTCGCGCTTTGTCGCACCCTGGGCCGCCCTTGCGTAAGTCCCAACACCAACCATTTCTAGGCACCTTCTGCCTAATAGTCCTACCTACATGACTCTAAACTGTGGTAATCCCTATGTTCCAAACATAGGATGCCTCTTCCATTAAACAAGAGATGCCTTGTGCGCCAAGCATAAGATGTCTAATGCCATGATCACAGTGGCGTAACATCAAGAGAGTTGGAATCCATCCAAACATTCCATCACTCCACCTCACGCTTTGCGTGTCCTTCGTTTGGATCGTCATTCCACTTCCATGTCTAGAGGGACCCCCTAACAGTATGGATGCTCGACCTATGGTCCGCCTGCTGTCCTGGGCCAACGTCCCGAAGGATTGATCGACAACACTTGTGACATGGTCCCCTGTTTCGAACATGGTCAATGGTCGACCCTCATTTGTTGTCCTCATTTCTGGCTAACGTGATATGGATGCTGCGTTGCGAACATGGTCAGCAGTAATCCTCCATCACCACGCCAATATCATGACGTTATGAATATTGGGCATGTGATTCACACTTTTCAACTCCCTTTGTTGGGATAGATTCCAATGCCCTTGGCATTATCCCGCTTGTGCACTAGTGCATAGGTGAAGGCCTCAACCCATTAGTGGGTTGGGATGCCCTCATGGCCAGACATGAGGAAGACATTACGGGCAACTTCATAGCGTAAGCCCCACCCACCATTGTCACTCCATAGCGGCACCTAGGCCTCCATCTTGGAGTAAGTCACAACACCATGGGCCGCTCAACGCGTAAGCCCCTCTTCGCTTCTCACGGACGCACCCGTCGCGACGTGATCGTCAGGACCTTGCAACCTCTTGTTTCTCACACCGAGCATGACTCACGTGGTCTTAGAGTGAGCACCGACCCTGACCCCGAACATCCCTAACCGGAACTACGAGGTCTTTGATCCATGTCAAGGCATGGTACGTAGGAAGCCTCCACGAGGTTCAAGCCCACCCGTCGTTCTTCCACGTCGGGTCTCATTCCCGTCCAGCATGACGTTAAACTGTGCATTCCCTTGCGAACTACGAGGACTTTGATCCATGTCAAGGCATGGTACATAGGAAGCCACTATGAGGTTCAAGCCCACCAATAGTGGACCCCCGGGTCTACTTTCACGTCGGTTCACCGACGGACTCATCCCCGGAACTACGAGGTCTTTGATCCATGTCAAGGCATGGTACGTAGGAAGCCTCCACGAGGTTCAAGCCCACCCGTCTTTCACGTCGGGTTTCACCCCGTCCAGCACGGCGTTAAACTACATTCCGGTCCAGTGGTAAGCCATTGCGACCCATCCCACTTGAACTACGAGGTATTTGATCCATGCCAAGGCATGGTACATAGGAAGCCTCTACGAGGTTCAAATCCACCATCCGGTCGTCCCGACCTCATTCACGTCGGTTCACCCCGGTCCCGCATGACGTTAAACTATATTCCCCAATCCAAACTATGAGGACTTTGATCCGTGTCAAGGCATGGTACGTAGGAAGCCTCCCTGAGTTTCAAGACCAACGAGCATTGGCCCAGACAATCTCCTTGTTGGTGTGCCAAGCCCCCATCTCCCATTGGACCAAGGTCCCTCATTTACGTCGGTTCACCGACACCCAATGCCCGTCGTTTATTCACGTCAGGGTTCACTATCGTCCCGCACGACGCTAAACTGTATTCCCTAATCTGAACTACGAGGACTTTGATCCATGTCAAGGCATGGTACGCAGGAAGCCTTCACAAGGTTCAAGCCCACCATTAGTGGACCCACGGGTCTACTCTCACGTCGGTACGCTGACGATCCCCATCGGGCCAAGGTCCACCTTCACGTCAGCTTATCGACGCCATCCCGAACTACGCGGACTTTGATTCCCTGCCACGGGGATACGTAGGAAGCCTCATAAAGGCTCAAGCCCAACTTCACTGTCTCCCCTGCGATGGTCCCACTTCACTCTCCTTCCACTCAATTCATCAACCTACCGACCGTTCCGATTCTCGCCCGGACCGTCTTATCCTGGTGAGACCACGTCGGCACGCTCTTCTTCACTGTCGCCCACGAGCTGGCCCCGATATCGATATCCCTTCAAGGAGGATCCTTCAATCCGATCTATCCTAGCTAATGCTCTGGTTGGGTTGATCCGTCTCCGCTGGACGTTAAACCTGCGACATACCCTGTGTTGAGCACGGGAAGCTGAGGAAAACCTCAGATATGTGTCTACGTCATATAATTCCCCGCGCTGGATGTGGGATGCCTCGGGCTTCCACGCCCTCGAGAAGCCTTGTGGTCAAGGATAACAGACAGACATGCCAGGTACCCCAGCATCCAGACACGCTACTGATGCCTCAACGTGACTACTCCCCTGACTGAAGGTTGCTGCCCTGACTGGACCCTTTGGAATGTCCCGACAGAAGCAGTGTAATTAACCGGCGTCCATGAAAACATGGCACTAGGAAGGGTTTCACGAACTAGGTATTCAATCTATAAGGGAGACCCGGACTAGGTGACGAGTCCTGAGGAGGAATCCACAGGAGGAAGAACCGACATCCCATCATCCTGTTTCGATCAAGGAGAAGACGTCCCTGAATAAGGAGCGAATTCCGCCCGCCTTTGGAAAGCGGGAATGCGGGGCAACAGAAGCGCCACGCGTCCTCCCCCACGGACGGACGGGCGCGCGCCCCGGCGAAAGCGTCGGAAACAGAAATGGTGAACCCGATGTGAAATTCTTATCCTCAATATGGAGATTAGTAGCGTCCGAGAGACCAGTAGATTGACGTGTCACCAGATCCAGATATCCGGTTCCTGGTCCCGCCAAGCAAATAGCGGGCCTGTCGTGAAACTTACCGGAATTCGGGGTAGTAGAACTTGGGGCACTCTGTTCTGCAGCGTATCGGCGTGGATCCTTCTCACAGACATAGAGAATGGAAGAACGCTGGGGCACCGGCTGTCAATCCTTTTCCTCTCAATACTGATGAGTTGATCCCCTTGTTTCTCAGGAACCAGGTTGTTGTTTCAGAGATGTGGTCACCATCTGCTCCTCGCCCACGCAGAGGCAGGGGCAACACTACGAAGGCCACCCCACGTAGCGCTGCTACCGCCACGACGGCCACCACATCGCGGAATACGGGGCGCCCATGCCCCCTTTCCCCAATAGAGGTCATCCAGCGAAGGGTGATCAACAACCTCATGCGCAGGTATGAGGAAGAAGGGGTCATCCCAACCCGGGATATGGCCCGCCTGGACCTGGAGGCCTCCAGGCCCCACCGTCAACGCCACCCTAATAGGCCGCGCAGGGAGCCTCTGCTCCCCACCCCGACATTCAACCGCTTCAAGAGCTTGTCTCCGGAACGCCTTGACGACTACTCTCCTTACACTGAAGAGGCGGGCGCCGTCCGGCTTAGCCCGCTCAGGGTCCCGACCCATGGGCCCCAAGCGAGAGCTCCCGCCCGGCTGCGTCAGCGCCGCCGTCCGGCCCCGCAGGAAGAGCAGGCAGACTACGTCCCTGCACCACCTGCACCAGCTTTCCTGACCCGACGTCAGCGCCGGTCACGGGCTGAGGACGCTCGCCTAGGCACGTCAACGTCGACGGCTACAGTGGCCCGAGCCACCGCCGACGTGCATCGTGAAGCCCCTGCGTACACTGAGCAGGGGCACTCCTTCACCCAACCAGGATTGAGACCCCAACCGCCCCACGGGCAGGCTGGGTTGACTCTCCGGGTTGCAGGCCCAAGTGGCGATCGCCGCGATCTAACCCATGGTAATGACACCCCTTACGGAGGCCCTCCCCGTACCACTATCCATAGAGCGTGGGCCTTCCCCGCTTCGAGGTTCATCATGGAGGCATGCCTTGTGCTACCCCCATCCTGCCAGAATACCTTCCCCGCAGCAATGACGCTCAGCGCGGAAACATTTCCCGCGCCCACTATACAGGGTATGGAGTCCATCCTCCTGCCCCGACCGCCAACCTGAAGGCACCGTCCATCCGGTCCTTCTCCAACGTGGGGGCCCTCCCTACGTCCTCTCTGCAACCGGCGAAGGTCCTCCTCGACCCAGCAACTCGAGGAGTGAAGGCCAGCCTCGCTCCACCCCCATCGACCATGGAGGTCCTCCCCATGCTCCTGCCAGTTCCAACAGAGGCCCCGCCCACATGGGTACTGTTCATGGAGGTCCTCCCCATGTACCCTTCGACATTTGCCCCGGTGCCCCTCGCACCCCGGCTATCTCGAGTGGGGGCCCTCTCCGCCACGGCACCAGCGTCGCCCCGAGGCTGCCTGATAGGGGTCAACCCTGTCCCGAAGAGCCACCCCGGGGCAGAAGAGCGGGTCGTCGCCTCCAAAAGAAGAATCCCGGGAAGGCCCAGGTGGAGATCAAACCTGCCCGCTTCTCCGACTCGGAAGAAGAATGCGATTCAGTGATGGAACCTTCTCCCCGTTCCTCCGTATCAAGGACTGGGGAAGGAACCAGACGCGTTAGCCTCGTTCTCCCAGAATTTGAGGTCCACCGAATTCCCGTCTTTCTCCGCAGGTACATCCAGGAGGAAGAAATCCTGGGAATTCCGCAGGTCTCGATCACGCAATCACCGCCTCTGTCACCATAAGATCCCTCTACCTCTACCAGAGATCATGTAGAGTTATTTTGAGAGCCAACGACGGTAGAGAGACAACACGACCTGTCGCCGGTAGCCGCGGCTCCTGTTCCGAAAGCTGTGGTTATCAGCCCGTCGTATCGTGACATCGTGGCCAGGTCACCTCACTCTTCGGAGGATGGCCCGGAATTCGGCGGCCAGTCAGCTCGTTTGCCGTATTCTCCACTGCCGAGCTTACTATCCCAAAGGTCCGCCTCGGTACAGCTACCAGTCCCTCAGCCGCCCCCAGTTGACGAGTGGGGCAACACAGGGCCAGACCCTGAGCCTGAGCCTAGGAGCTTCTGGAGTATCCTTGCAGCGGATTACTTCCCGGAGAAGTTCTGGCCGACGGCGACACTGAATTTCCATATACCAGAGTCTCTTACCCCTGAAGACGTGGGGTGATTTTGTCGAACCCTGTGGGTGACGCACATCCGCCTCCGTTATGAACGGGTGGTGTACCCCAGAAGTCATGAGAACTTCGAATAAATCGGAGATCAGTGCCGCCTGATCAAAGCAGTCGCACTTCTTGTGGACCAGAACCCTGAGTCGACAGGCCACCAGAGCGCCCTTCAATGAAAATGCGTTCAGAGTCTTAAATCACTCCGCAGAATCATCAGGGAAGCCACCCCCCATGTGCAAGTCCGTGGTTGGGGACACTATGCCTCTCTCCTCTTCGACCCTATCCGACGGCAGCCCGATTCGCTATGTGATATCGAGGATATGCCCTCAAGAGGGGTCGCAGTCCACATGGCCGACGCTGTGGATAAGGAAGATGAGCTTGAGTTCCTTGATGAAGACTTACCATCCGAGGGCGTACCGCCGCTGCTCGACCCGTCAGGGAGAGTTACCTGTCATCAGAGGAACCTGCTAGGTCTTCCCGTACCCACCGAGTCGCTGGCACTCGGTCGAAGCACTGGCAAGGGTAAGGAGCACGTCGGAACAGTCAAGCACTCCGACCCGTCTGCCTCTGTGCAGAAAACGGACGAAGATCCCGAGAAGGCCACGTTACGCCAGCAGCTTACTGAGCAGAAAAGGCTGGCTGACGAACTCTTGGCTGAACACGCCGCAGAGCGACGACCCGACTATGGTAATCCCAGACTGGGGCAGCAGGGGCAGGAACAATTCCCCCCTGGTGAGATGCCTCCGGGCCACCCTGATCATGCTACTTCTGCAGACAGGGCGGAAGCCAGAACATACGGCAATAGGGCGCGATATGTCTCTCCAAACCCCCCCGAGCGACGGGACAATCTGAAGAACCCAACCCGGGTTCCCCCAGTTGCCCCGCAGGTCGTCCAGCCAGTTGACCCACGAGCGGCCGAAGCCGTCTACCGTGTTGAAGAACCTGGCAATGCACTTGTGGTTAGGGATCCCCGTCAAGACAGGGACCCCCACCCGGAAGACCTTATTGCGGCACTCACAGCCCGCCTCGAGGCGTTGGAAACGCGGCAGGTGGCGGTCCCACCGGATGGCAAGCCTTATCCCGCATGGGTGGATGATATGCCCGCGCCTCCGGGTTTTGGGAACCCCACTTTCTCGCCCTTTAACGGGACAGGGGATCCGCCCCAGCACTTGGCTCATTTTTCTTCCAGGTGTGGCCCCATGCTGGGGACCCTGGCTCAGCAAGAAGCCACCAAGCTCCGATGTTTCGTACAGACATTGGAAGGTCCGGCATTCATCTGGTACAGCCATCTCCCTATCGGATCAGTGACCAGTTGGGAGGATCTTCGCCGGCAGTTCTTATACCAGTTCAGCTCCACCACGTGAAAGACCAGCATTGCAGACCTCTTCAAGTGCAAGCAAAGTCCTGATGAGCGAGTCGCAGACTTCATCGCCCGGTGGAAGGGGCTTACGTATTCCCTCGATATGCCACTGACTCAGGAGAAATTACTGACGATGTGTGTGGGGAACGTCAAGACAGAGCTGGTACCCTCCTTGATTACCCAGAACTACCATGGAGGGTTCAGAGATTTCTCGGACAAGGCTCAACGCCTCGAGGAAGCCCTGCAACAGACCAGTCAGGCACATTTGTTGCCCCCTATGATCCCAGCCAGGAGGACCGCCAGGGCTGAACCCGCCGCGGTGGCTCAAATAGAAGCCCCGAGGCAGCTGGAATTGCTGCCGGCGGAACCACCCCCGCAACCCCGTAGAGGTCCCCCACCTCAAGCACAGGCTCCCGCCCAGCAGCAACCGCCTCAGAACTGACAGGTTCCCCCGCGCAAAGCGCCACCGCCACCAAGGCGAGACAATCAGGCGCCGCCTCCTCGGCAGGCCCCTCCGGCCCCTCGTCAAGACCAGGCCCCCAAGGCCCCCTATCCGGAAAGAAGGGACCAGACCTATTCGTTCAACGAAGATCAGGTCCCTGGCTACTTCCGAAGTGCTCTAGAGCAAGGGATTGTGCGTCTGCCTGAGTGCAAAAGGCCGGCAGAGGCGCATCTCACCAATCACCCCAACTACTTCCCTTATCATCGGATCCTGGGGCACACCCTCAAGCGATGCTATGTGTTTAAAGACTGGCTTCAGGACCAAGTCAACAACAACATAGTCAAGTTGGGCCCAGCACCAGCGCAAGTGGCAGGTGTCTTTGTAGGATCAGAGATCGGCGGCGACAGTGAAGGTGAGTGGCAGCAGGTCCCTAGCCGCGGATCCCAGAAATATGACGACTGGATGGCTAGAAAAACCGTCATCTGTGCCCAGGGTATCATCCGGGTGCACCTGAAGCAGTCAGAACCTTCAGAAGAAGTAGCTGGTGCCTCCGCATCGTCTTCACAGTCGACCTCTGCCCAAAAGGGCAAGCAACGGCGACGCAAGAAGAAGCAACGTGCACCGCCAGTGTCGTCGTCATCCCGCACTCTTGGTGACTTTATGCCCCCCGAAATGGGGATCCCTCCCAGAATCCTCCCAGCGGTGGATGACTCCTCGAGCGATAGCCAAGGGTACGCTTCGGTTAACACCGTGGAGCTGGTAAAGCCCTATATGACTCCCGACGAGGGGGAACCCCAGGCAGACCTCCCCAACGTTTCCAGCCGACATCAACGTCAAAGGAACCGCAATCGCGCCAATCATCGAGGCACATCAGCAGGCACCTATGTCCAAGCCGTGCACGCTACCGAGACGAGGCAGCAGGCTCAGCGCAGATCTCAGCACGCACAAACCCATCCAACATCCTCGGCTCTACCTCCACCGCCGTTCGTGCTGCTGGATCGGGGGGAGCCGCCTCGTTCGTATCACAGCCAGTCTTTCCTGGCTACAGGCCAGCCTCTGCTGTCCGATCTTAGCCCGGCGACTACTCTCCAGGCTTCTACTGGTAGGCAGCAAGATGTACCCAGTACTAGTTACTCGCCGGTTCAGCCAGCCGGACCCGCTGTGCACACAAATGCCGAAAGACCTCCTGTAAGCAGAGGTTCGCGTTTGGCACGAAAGTACGATGTTCTGAAGCAGCTGGATGGCATCTCGACGAGGCTCTCCATCCTTGAGGCCCTTCGCCTGTCATCTGAAATGCGCGAGGCACTCGCCGAGGCCCTAAGGATCCCCCTCCAGTTCGAGACGGAAGTAGCAGCTGCGGAAGCCTTCCATACCGAGACGATTGAAAACGCCGAATGTCAGGCGGTTATCTCGTTCTCCGGTGAAAATGAGGACCCTCCTATACAGGGGCACATTCGCCCACTGTATATCACTGGCCACTTCAACGGTGTGGAAGTCCGCCACTGCCTCGTTGACACAGGGTCTGGAATCAATCTAATTCCGACCCGAACGCTGCGAAAGCTGGGTCTGTCCGAAGGTGATTTAACTCCCTCTGACCTCAGGATCCAGGGGTACGATAGGACAGAGCAAACCCCGGTCGGCAAGATCCGCCTAAAGACTCAGTTCGGTGGCTTAATTGCCAGCACCGAGCTCATGGTTGTTTCTCAGGACACCGCTTACAACGCTTTGATGGGTAGGCCATGGCTCCATCTGCATGCAGCGGTCCCCTCGTCGTATCACCAGTGCCTCAAGTACTCGCTCAACGGTCGAGTGGACGTGCTCCAAGGAGATGCGTCCCCTTTCGCTTCTTGTGAGGCCCGCTATCTGGATGCGGGTTATTAAAAAAGTAAGGACAAGCAAATCTTGGTAAGCGAGGATGAGCCCGCCCTGATCACAAGTGATCCCTGGGCAAACATGGATGACGCCTACATCCTCCCGATCCACCGGTTGGAGGCCACGACCCCCGACATGGGACATTGTTCTGTTGTTTCAGGTATGCAAGGAAGGCATGTTCCCGTGTCCAAGCGACAACAGAAAATCACCTCGTACTCCTACATCAACCAGGCTCAAGTCATCCCGGAAACCCCTACCCCTGTACGGTACCGGGAAATCAAGCTCATGACAACGGCGGTGTGCCATACGTGTCTCTTCCGCCGTGATGGAATTAACCGACTCAGGCCGACACGTCACCACTGCTTTGATATCATCAAACGTGTCCCTTTAGGCCGAAGTCCGGATGGGATAGGGTCGACTACCTTCATTGCTATGGTCTCAATGGAAAGCGAGTCTCCCGATGTGATGACCGCTACTGCCCAGGCCAGCACGAGCTGCCCCTCGGATTTTGATAGCCCAGAAGCCCCCCCCCATCGCGGGAAGTCCCCCCATGGGTGGGGAGGAAGACTTGGAGGATGCTCCCCTAGCCTTTGAAGAAGGCGTCTCTACCACGGTTGATGAACTGGTACAGGTGAACCTTGGTAGCGAGGCAGATCTGAGACCCACATTGATCAGTGCAGCCATGTCCCTTGAGGAGCGGCAGCAGTATGTGGAATTCCTCAAACAGCACCGCGATGTGTTTGCTTGGAGTTACGATGAGATGCCGGGGTTGGATCCCCAAGTGGCTGTCCACCGTCTGGGCCTCCCGGCAAAACATCGTGGGTTTAAGCAGCCTCCCAAGAAGATGCACCCTTCTCATGGTGCCATGGTTGAGGCCGAAGTTTATAAGCTAATCAAAGCCAACTTCGTTAAGGAGGTCCAGTACCCCAAGTGGCTTGCCAACATTGTGCCAGTTAGGAAGAAGAATAGGCAGATCAGAGTCTGTATCAACTTCTGCGATCTTAATCGCCACTGCCCAAAGGATGACTTCCCACTCCCAGTGACAGAGCTGTTGATTGACTCCACGGTCGGGTTCCAAGCCCTCTCCTTCATGGATGGGTATTCCGGGTATAACCAGATCCGGATGGCCCCCGAAGACGAGGAGTCCACTGCCTTCAGGGCTCCCCAGGGTACCTTTTTCTACCAGGTAATGCCATTTGGTTTGAAAAATGCAGGTGCTACTTATCAGAGGGCCATGCATCGCATATTCAAACCGATCCTCGGGACATTGGTGGAATGCTACGTGGATGACCTTGTAGTCAAATCATGCCAGTGCCGGGACCATCTCAGAGACCTTGAGAAAGTGTTCGGCTTCCTCCGTTCTCGTCACCTGAAGATGAACCCGCTGAAGTGTGCTTTTGGGGTCACCTCTGGGAAGTTTCTGGGTTTTGTTGTCAGATACCGAGGCATCGAGATCGACCCGGAGAAGATCAAGGCCATCAGCCAAATGCCTCCCCCAAGCAACATTCGGGAGCTCCGAGGCCTTCAAGGCCACTTAGCCTATATACGCCGATTCATTGCAAATCTGGCCGGCAAGTGTAAGCCCTTTTCTCGGCTCATGAAGAAAGGCGCTGCCTACGAATGGGATGAGGAGTGTCGGACCGCCTTCGAGGAAATCAAGCAGTATCTGCTCCAACCTCCGGTCTTGATTCCACCCGTCTCCGGAAAGCCACTGGTCCTTTACGTGACCGCCCTGGAGAGATCCCTCGGTGCACTGCTCGCCCAGAAGAACAACGAGGGTACTGAGAATAGTCTCTACTATCTCAGCCGCATGCTTCTCGATACGGAGATTCGATACTCCCCTGTCGAAAAGAGCTGCCTTGCGCTCATCTTCGCCGTGCAGAAGTTGCGGCACTACCTGCAACACCACGAGGTGCAATTGATCTCTCGGGTAGATCCACTGAAGTGCATCCTGAACCGCCCCATGGTGACTGGCCGACTAGCACGATGGGCGGTGATTCTCCAGCAGTTTGATATCAGGTTTATACCTCAGAAGGCCATTAAGGGACAGGCATTGGCAGACTTTTTAGCTGCCCATCCAACCTCCGCGGATCAATCCCTGGACCTGGACTTCCCTGATGAGACGATCCTCTCAGTCGATCATGTTGCCCCGTGTTGGCAAATGCATTTCGACGGTGCCTCCCGGAGCCCCATCGGTAGGAAGCTCAACGATCCCAAGTTCAACAGAGTGGGTCTGGGTGTTGTCTTCATTACCCCGGCGCAAGCCATCCTGCCATACTCGTTCCTGTTGTCAGAAGGTTGTACAAACAACGAGGCAGAGTACCAGGCTCTCATCACCAGCCTCGAGTTGGCCCTTGAGATCCATGTTCCCCATCTACATGTGAAGAGAGATTCCGAGCTGGTAATCAAGCAGGTTAATGGCGACTATGTCGTCAGGAAGCCAGAGCTTGCACCATTGCTGGAGTAAACCCTCCTCCTAATGGCCCAGTTCTCTTCTCGACCGGAGGTTACCCATGTCCCACGGTCGCAGAACGGCCAAGCGGACGCCCTGGCTGGCTTAGCCGCGTCGCTCGCAGAACCCGAGCAAGATGATTTGGTCATACACGTGGCCCACCGGAGAGTCATTGCCCCCGTCACCCAAGAGGACCGTGATAGCCTGCGGGTAAGTCATCTCACCGCCGGACCCTCCATATCGGGAGTCCCGGGTTCGTCAGACACAGTGGTTGAAACCACCCCCTACTGGAGAGCACCTTTTGTCAAGTATCTCCAAAATGGTCAGCTCCCGGACGACTGGGCCAAACGCGAGCAAATCCGATGTCGCGCGCTGCAATTTACCCTCCGGAGCGGCCCCAGTCTGGAACCGATCCTGTATAAGCGGAGTTTCGATGGTGTCCTCCTCCGTTGCCTCCAAGGAGAGGAGATACCTCAAGTTATGCAAGAGGTTCACGCCGGTTCCTGTGGCGCCCATCAAGCTGGGCCGAAACTGTCCCATCAAATCCGGAGGTTGGGGTACTTTTGGCCCTCTACGATCCACGACTGTATTGGATACGCCAAGAGATTCCACGCATGCCAAGTACACGCCAACTTCTTGCATCGGCCGCCGGAGCCCCTCCACCCCACCAAGTACTCTTGGACATTTGCGGTATGGGGACTTGATGTAGTGGGACCGTATCCACCGGCAACAGCCCGCCAGTGTAGGTTCATCCTGACTACTACAGATTTCTTCTCCAAGTGGGCAGAAGCAGTTCCGCTCAAAGAGTTCAAGGCCCGTTCCATCGTTGACTTTGTGAGCTCCAACATTATCCACCGGTTTGGAGTCCCTCACGCCGTCCTCACCGATAACGGCACCAACTTCCGAGCAGCTGAATTGAAGAAATTGTACGCTAAGTACGACATCCGGTCGAACCATACCTCCCGCTACCACGCGCAGGCGAATGGACAGATCAAGGCGTTCAATAAGACCTTCTCTAACATTCTGCAGAAGATGGTTGGTCAGAACAAGAAGAGTTGGCCGGACAAGCTCCCCAACGCCCTCTGGGATTACCGGACGACGACTCGCAACTCTACCCAGGTGACCCCATATTCCCTGGTGTATGGAGCTGAGGCCGTCTTACCCATTGAGATCCAGCTGCCGTCTCTACGCACTGCAGTTTATGATCACCAGACATCAGATGAGGTAGCCGAGATCCATCTAGCTAAATTAGAGGCACTGGACGAGAACCAGCTTCGTGCCCTGCACAATCTGGAAAGGCATCAGGACAAGATAGCGAGAGCCTTTGACAAAAAGGTTCGTCTCCGCTCTTTTCTACAGGGTGACCTGGTACTGGCCTTTCGAGCGCCAATGATTCCCGGTAGGAAACCGCCCAAGTTAGAACCCAAATGGGAAGGGCCTTATATCATCCATAAGGTTTACCCCAATGGAGCATACTCCTTGGTGACCACGGATGGAGAGCGTATAACCCCCCCCCCCCCCCACCAATGCCAAATTCCTCAAACGATACTTTGCCTAGGGCAAAAAGGTCCAGCACGACCCTAAACTGCGTGAAGGTCCAGCACGACCCTAAACTGTGAGATGGTCCCGCATGACCCTAAACTGCATCCCTGTCCTTACCGCAAGACATTAAACTGCAAGCCAGTCAGGCCTTCTTGACTGATACCTGACTTTAGGCCCCCTAGCCTTCTCGGACCTCTCCGCCCAATCTCTTACCCGGGGTGTACGGTGTGGTGTAGGACTACGTCCTCATTCACGTTGGGATCATGTACCATGTCGTACGCCCCCCCTTTACGAGGCTCGGCCTCAGGCCCCTTGGCCTCCTCGGGCCCCCGGCCCCATCCTTACTGTAAGACGTTAAACTGCAAGCCAGCCAAGTCTCCTTGACCACGGCTCGGCCTCACGCACCCTGTTTTTTTCCCCCCGACTTACCCTCTTGCGGGATTGTACGGTATGGTGTAGGAATACATCCTCATTCATGTCGGATTACTTGTCGTACCGTACATATCCCCAAGTGAGGTGCTTCTCATCGTCCCGCATGACGTTAAACTGCACTTCTAGAACTACGTGTGGCTTGATTCTCATCCTTATGAGATACGTAGGAACGCTCGGACACCTCGTCTTGAGCCCAGCCCCAAACTTTTCCCTTCCACTATCCCCCCTAGGGATAGTTTTCTTGGAGGATCTTTGTGTAGCAGGGAGTAGGCTTTCTTGGCCCCGCTTATGCAACCCCACTCGCACAAATATTGTAAGGGTCGCACCATGCGCCCACTCCCGTTCTTCTATCCTCCCACATCCTCACCGCATGACGCTAAACTGCATGGCCATCAAGAACTACGTATAGCTTGATTCTCATCCTTATGAGATACGTAGGAATGCCCAGACACTTTGTCCGTTGGCCCAACCCAAAATCCAAAATCTCCCTCTCAGGTCAAGACATGGCAGGGTGCATACTTTTGCCCCGACCCACATCGAGCAATCCTCGACCCGGCTGCACATTCCCCCTGGAGGTGTTTGCCCCTTTCGTGGATGGATACAACTATGCTTCACCCACTCCTTGACTGGGATCCCGTCATTTTTCGCACCCAGAGGGACCCCCAAGAACGGCCTGGATACAATGCCCAAGGGCTCTCCTACCGATACGGGCCAACGCCCCCGACGGTTTTCGAGGAACAAGTCGATACAAGTCCCGCGCCGCGAATTTGGTCAGCGGTCGACGCTCATTTGTTTCCCCCATACGGGTCACCATAGGAACGCTGTGTTTCGAACATGGTCAACAGTTCCCTAGATTTTCGGGTCCACCCCGAGATGTCCCAGGCATCAAGAACAGTGATTCATTTTGCCCCATCCCGAGGTGACAAACTTCCCGCAGGTGGTGCTAGCGATCGGGCCCACGACCCAGGATTCCTCATAAGGGTGTACGGTGTGATGTGGGACTACATCCTCATTCACATCGAGATCATGTACCATGCCGTACGCCCTCCCTTTACGAGGCCCAGCCTCAGGCCTGTTGGCCTTCTCGGGTCCCCGAGCCTCGTCCTCATGTAAGACGTTAAACTGCAAACCAGTCAGGCCTTCCTGACTGATGCCTGACCTTAGGCCCCTTGTCCTTTCCGGGCCACGACCCAGGTCCCCTCTTATAGGAGTATATGGTGTGGTGTGATTTGGACTCCAAGTCCTCATTCGCGTCGGTTTCATATCTACCGCGCCACACGCTTCCTTCCCTCTTATTCCACGTCCTATCGTATGACGTTAAACTACAGGAGTCTCTATGTATTCAACGCATGACAATAAACTGCGGTTCTACCCTGAACAAGTTCAGGATGCCCCAAGATCCCACTGGGAAGTGACGGATCCCCTTGCCAGAGAGGCCCTGTCTAAAAGAAGGAATGATCCATGGTCAAACCGATGTGCCTATCACACATACTCCCACCACGGTGGTGTAACTACCTAAGTGTTGGATTCTGTTCAGACAGGCCATCACCCCATATTCCACGCTTTGCGTTCCCCTTATTTAGACCCTCATCCTCTTTTGTTTCTAAAGGAACCACCTAACGGCCTGGTCTCATGCCGCATCGGCTCACCTACCGTCCTGGGCCAACGTTCTGGAAGACTGGTCATGTTTGGAGGGACCCCCAATAACGGCCTGGATACTACGCCCAGGGGCTCTCCTACCGTTACGGGCCAACGTCCCGAAGAATTGACCGACAACAAATTGATAAAATCCCGCTTTGCAAATATGGTTAGCGGTCGATGCTCATTTGTTGTCCCCATTTCGGGATAACGTAGTAAGGGTACCGTTTCTCCTCCACGGTTAATGATTGTCCCTTATTGTCACGCCATCCCCACCGTGTTCCGAATCTTGGGTATCGTGATTCACACTTCCTATTTTCATCTGTTTGGACCGATTTCAACGCCCCCGGCATTTCCCCGTTCGTGCATAAGAGCACGTCGAAGAAACGGTAATTCGGCTATCCTGGAAGTTCCTCCTCCGATCAAGCCATCCCCATCTTTCGGGAACCTGGACTGGCTTGGGGAATTGTCGTCAAACGTCCCGCAAACATTGTAGGGATGTGACAAGGCAATTAGATAGTGGAAATCGTGCGTGTTACGACATTCAAAACAAAGGTAAAATTCAGAAGCACGAAAGTACCAATAAAAGGGTGTTGGGTTTGTTACAATACTCGGGGGTTGACTTCCCCCATGGACGGGTTTACCCCATCAAAAGAGTGTTGCAGCTCCGCCACCCGTTGACTCGCGGCATCCAAGGCTTGCTGCTGCTGAACTAGCTCTCGCTCCTCCTCCGCAGCGGCGGGGCGCAAGTCGTCAGTCCTGGCTTTGGCCCTCTCCAAATCAGCTTGAACGACAGCCATCTTTTCAGAGGTCTGCCTCATGTGCTCTTTTGCCTCCGCCAGCTAGGCCTTCAACTGTGAGAGCAGCTCAGTTTATGCATCAAGAGAGGCTGAAAGCCCGTCTTCCCGGGTCTGCATCCGTTGAACCTCACCTTCAGCCTCCTGGAACTTCTTGATGCTGGTCGCCTTCCTCCGCTGCCAGCCCACGCTGAACCCACGATCATGCTCCCGGATCTTCTCAGCCATAAGATCTCGGATTAGTGTATGAGGACGTTGGGCATCCACTCCCCCAGCGCACAGTTCGCGCAATCGCGAGCGAAGCCTATCCATTTCGGCCAGCCATTGTGCTTGGGGAGTGTCCTTGATAAAGCATGCGATCAGCTTCTACGACCGGCGGCGAACTATGCAGCTATCTTCCTCGTCGGAGGCCGTTTCGTCCCAGTCTGCGCGATTGGCAGGCTCATATGCGGGATACGCCTGCAGGAAATCCTCGGCAGGATCAACATCCGGTGTCGAATCCAGTGCGACACCTGGCGCCGAAGCAGGCACGACAGAGCTGGGACCGGCCGTTTGATCCTCTTCCTCGGAGTCCACCTCAATGATTTCGGGTACGGCCCTGCTGGCGGACCCGCCAGGGATGATGTGCGTCGCAGCTTGAGGAGATGGAGGAATTATTGCCACCATCACTGGCATGCCCCTAGGAGGGACGCCACCAGACATCCCGACCAGCCTTGCCCCAGCAGCCCACGCCAGTCGAAGAACTGCATGGCAAAGAGGGACATAAACGTTAGTTGGCATGGCCTACATGTGATAACGAGGAGACCGGTGGAGGAGACTTACGAAGATCGACCTCCGACCGCTCCTCCTGAGCCGGTACTGATGGGACCCCGAGGCGAGGCCCCTCGTATACTATTGGAAGGTCTGGGGATTCCAGAGGAGCCACCTCGGGCCCCCTGGTCCCACCAGACACAGAACTGGATGCAGCCATAGTCATGGGTTTTGAAGGTCCCGCATCATCACCCGCCAAGGAGCGAGAACAAGGCCTACGAACAAGTTCCTCCTGCATGGCTCAAACATTGGTGAGAAGTCCATGGGGATTCAAGAACAGATCGTAAGGAGAGAAGTTCGGAATGTTACCTCGAGAGCCTCCGCGAAATCGTCGGATTCTGAGCCTCGGTCTCCGACCTCTCCCTCCTCCAGCGGGCTCCCTCCTACAGCCTCATCCTCCCGAGAGGAGTCCTCTGATTCCTCCGACAAGGGGAAGCGCTCCCTCAAATCGGTAGCCGATAACTGTGGGGGGACCGTCTGATTCAACAGTACCCTCACCCGGTCTGTCATTGGGCGAGGGACACCACTGGAGTGGACGTAATCCTCCAGCTCTTCCAGGTACTGTTCTGCCTCCGCCGGAGACGCCATGAATCCAGCCCGAATGGGCCTATACCCGGTAACTCCATCCCGAGGCGATTCAGGTGGGCCCATATCTCGGATGGGCTGAGGAATTGCCGGTTGACATCCCAAATGTCCCAAGCTTCCGGGAAGACGGCGTCCTCTGCCATGTCAATGTGACGCAGGCGCTTCCCTGGAGCCTGAGTGGGTATCCTATGGAATCCCCTCGGTGGCCGCCCCTCCGGATGACCCTGCTCTCCCGGAATCACCAGATCCACCATTGCTGCCATACCCTCGGCCGGTGTGGGTCTCGCCGCCATGGCAGCCCCGCTACCGCGAGCGGCCCTAGCTGCCCTCCGACCTCGACCTCGAGACAGAGGAGGCCCACCGTCACCAACCCGGATCGTTGGTTGCTTCAGCATCTCCCCCGGATAAGCGGCCTCCCAACTAATGGCGTACTCCTTCACTAATCCGAAGGCGGCGGTGGATGGAGGCAATGCAATCTGCATCTTTCCATCCTCACGTGTGAACATGAGCCACAGCTGCCTCATCACACATGGGTGCTCCTCATGACGCACCTCCCAGTATACCTGCGTGGTCAGCCGCTGGAGGCACCGAAACTGCCTCGCAAACCGATACGGAGTGTACGGTTCACAGAGCGGATCACGATCTATTCGTGCCACCAAAACTCCACCTCGGAAGGCTAGGAGGTAAGCCCGATGTTCTTCCGTTCCCCGTCCATCATCAGTAAGCCTCCCCGTTGGCAGTGGGAAGGGATGAAAGTTGAACTCGTCCACCCTCCACACCCTATTCAGCACCATCGGAACAGCCAGTTTGAACGGGAAGCTCCCGACCGCGTTCAGGATGGAGGGGTGAAAGTTTGATCCCAGAGGAGAAATGGGGTTTGTATATTCGTAAATTCCCCTGACATGCGTTGCGATCCACCCATACAGGAGGTGGAAGGGCCCGCATATCCTTGGAGGCTTCTTGCCCTCGCTAATATGCCGCAGCATTCTGTACAGTTTGGTGAGCATCAGGATCCCCAGGTTGATCCGCTGCCCCATGGCCAACATCGACGCCATGATAAACAAGCTGGGTCGTACCCCCATGCTTGTATCTCTCACCGGTAGGATCCAACCACAGATGAGAGCTGTGATGAACGCCGCCAGCCTGACTATCGGCTGTTGCTCGGTGCTGACACTGAAACCCCAAGTTTTCCATTGGCTGTCCTCCAAGACCCGCCAATACGAGTGCCCTTTTCCCCGTTGGGCCGCCCTTGGACAAGTTCGAGGCCTCGGAGCGAACTCTCGATTCTCTAGGAAGTTCACGAAGCATTTGAACCACCTCCTGAAGTGGACGCCCCTCACTGCCTCCTTGTCCTCTCCAGGGACAAGCGCCATCAACACCGATGCCAGTCGCGGCATTTGCTCCGCATCCCCCCACGCAATGGAAATGGGGAGGAACTTGTCATACATGGCCCCCTTCGCGATGCTGCATCGCAAACCACCTACAATTTTAGCGATTTTCCCTCAGACTTCGACCCTTCGCCCTCCGCGGCTCCAAGTCTGAGGGGGGGCATTTGTTGGCGCCAAAAATACGGCCTGAAAGAAAGGAAGGAAAAAGACATCCGGCGCGCTGCCTCGTGAAGCACAACCGCGAAGCACCCACGCGAAGCACCCCGACCCTCACGGCCTCGCGAAGCACCAGAGTCGGTAATGCTCCACGAACGCATTTGACTTTCGCGAGCCGCCGCGAAGCACCAGAGGCGGTAATGCTCCGCGAACGCATTTGACGTTCGTGAGCCACCGCGAAGCACCAGAGGCGGTAATGCTCTGCGAACGCATTTGACGTTCGCGAGCCGCCGCGAAGCACCAGAGGCGGTAATGCTCCGCGAACCCATTTGACGTTCGCGAGCGAGGTGCGAAGCATCGGAGGCGGCGCGCGAGCCCTACTTCGCGGCGCCCCTTCCCTATAAATACTGGACTCCCCCTGAGTCCCGAAGATGGACGATCCGACCTTTCGTCTTCTTCTCTCCCGAATCGCGAAGCACTCTTTGCCCGCGAATCATGAGCTCCGCGAGGTATTTCTACTTCGCGATACGACTCTGCTTTGTCTCGTTTTGAGCCCCGCTTCCGAGAGGGATGCCCTTCGCGAAGCTCAAGGGCGTTCACGAAGGAAGGGGATTCCCAAGGGAACCCGGCCATCCGCGGAGCGTTTATGCTTCGCGAAACACCCAACCCATGCTAGTAATCCCTATGCCAAGGCAGGATAACTATGCATCGCAAAGCACATTGCTTCGCAGGACCCTGCTTCGCGTGGTACCCCTTCCTCGCGAGGTAGTGCTCCGTGAATACTGTTCTACTTCGCGAAGCACCTTCCACTCACACCTATGCCCCATGCTAAGGCCAAGGCACTCCACTTCGCGAAGCACACTCCTCTTCTTAGCGATTCCTCTTCCCGTGTGGCCCTCCAGGTTTGCACGATGTGATTTCAAAGTCCCATGGACAATACCACCTGTAGCGTTGCTTCGCCTAATGCTTCTTCGCATAGGCACGCTAATGGCTATTGCTTCTTCGCATAGCCACGCTAACGTGGACCCCTCGATGGTTCGTTCCACGACCCCCCTTAACCATGGCCTTACCGGTACCTTCCCTTCCCCAAGGACCAGAGGGTACCGGTTATGTAAGTCCTAGGGGTGTGGAGTGAACCCACCTCGTCCGAGCTGTAGGACGTTAAACTGCCAAGCACCACGTCCTTAACACATGACGTTAAACTGTAATCCGACCTCGTGCCCCTCGCGAAGGGTCCCCCCAACTCGAACATTTTTTACACCACTCTTCTCCACGGGAATGGAACTCTTCCTCACATGGAATGAGATCCTCCTTGTCGGAGTGGCGTATGTTCGTAGGAGAAGGGCGACCCTAGTTCCCCAACAGATGGCTGCACCCCTGCATCTCCGTACTTCCCCACTACCAAAGTCGGTGGAGGGCGTGATATGGGACGAGGTACCTCCCATCATTGGATCAAGGTCCATCTTTCTCGCGCTTTGTCACACCCTGGGCCGCCCTTGCGTAAGTCCCAACACCAACCATTTCTAGGCACCTTCTGCCTAATAGTCCTACCTACATGACTCTAAACTTTAGTAATCCCTATGTTCCAAACATAGGATGCCTCTTCCATTAAACAAGAGATGCCTTGTGCGCCAAGCATAAGATGTCTAATGCCATGATCACAGTGGCGTAACATCAAGAGCGTTGGAATCCATCCAAACATTCCATCACTCCACCTCACGCTTTGCGTGTCCTTCGTTTAGATCGTCATTCCACTTCCATGTCTGGAGGGACCCCCTAACAGTATGGATGCTCGACCTATGGTCTGCCTACTGTCCTGGGCCAACGTCCCGAAGGATTGATCGACAACACTTGTGACATGGTCCCGTGTTTCGAACATGGTCAACGGTCGACCCTCATTTTTTGTCCTCATTTCTGGCTAACGTGATATGGATGCTGCGTTGCGAACATGGTCAGCAGTAATCCTCCATCACCACGCCAATCTCACGACGTTCTGAATATTGGGCATGTGATTCACACTTTTCAATACCCTTTGTTGGGATAGATTCCAATGCCCTTGGCATTATCCCACTTGTGCACTAGTGCATAGGTGAAGGCCTCAACCCATCAGTGGGTTGGGATGCCCTCATGGCTAGACATGAGGAAGACATTACGGGCAGCTTCCTAGCGTAAGCCCCACCCACCATTGTCACTCCATAGCGGCACCTGGGCCTCCATCCTGGAGTATGTCCCAACACCATGGGCCGCTCAACGCGTAAGCCCCTCTTCGCTTCTCACGGACGCACCCGTCGCGACGTGATCGTCAGGACCTTGCAACCTCTTGTTTCTCACACCGAGCATGACTCACATGGGCTTAGAGTGATCACCGACCCTGAACCCGAACATCCCTAACCGGAACTACGAGGTCTTTGATCCATGTCAAGGCATGGTACATAGGAAGCCTCCACGAGGTTCAAGCCCACCCGTCGTTCTTCCACGTCGGGTCTCATTCCCGTCCAGCATGACGTTAAACTGCGCATTCCCTTGCAAACTACGAGGACTTTGATCCATGTCAAGGCATGGTACGTAGGAAGCCTCTACGAGGTTCAAGCCCACCAATAGTGGACCCCCGGGTCTACTTTCACGTCGGTTCACCAACGGACTCATCCCCAGAACTACGAGGTCTTTGATCCATGTCAAGTCATGGTACGTAGGAAGCCTCCACGAGGTTCAAGCCCACCCGTCTTTCACGTCGGGTTTCACCCCGTCCAGCACGACGTTAAACTGCATTCCGGTCCAGTGGTAAGCCATTGCGACCCATCCCACTTGAACTACGAGGTCTTTGATCCATGTCAAGGCATGGTACGTAGGAAGCCTCTACGAGGTTCAAATCCACCATCCGGTCATCCCGACCTCATTCACGTCGGTTCACCCCCGTCCCGCATGACGTTAAACTGTATTCCCCAATCCGAACTACGAGGAATTTGATCCGTGTCAAGGCATGGTACGTAGGAAGCCTCCCTGAGGTTCAAGACCAACGAGCATTGGCCCAGACCGTCTCCTTGTCGGTGTGCCAAGCCCCCATCTCCCATTGGACCAAGGTCCCTCATTTACGTCGGTTCACCGACACCCAATGCCCGTCGTTTATTCACGTCAGGGTTCACTATCGTCCCGCACGACGCTAAACTGTATTCCCTAATCTGAACTACGAGGACTTTGATCCATGTCAAGGCATGGTACGTAGGAAGCCTTCACAAGGTTCAAGCCCACCATTAGTGGACCCACGGGTCTACTCTCACGTCGGTATGCTGACGATCCCCATCGGGCCAAGGTCCACCTTCACGTCAGCTTATCGACGCCATCCCGAACAACGCGGACTTTGATTCCCTGCCACGGGGATACGTAGGAAGCCTCATCAAGGCTCAATCCCAACTTCACTGTCGCCCCTGCGATGGTCCCACTTCACTCTCCTTCCACTCCATTCATCAACCTACCGACTGTTCTGATTCTCGCCCGGACCGTCTTATCCTGGTGAGACCACGTCGGCACTCTCTTCTTCACTGTCGCCCACGGGCAGGCCCCGGCATCGATATCCCTTCAAGGAGGATCCTTCAATCCGATCTATCCTAGCTAATGCTCTGGTTGGGTTGATCTGTCTCCGCTGGACGTTAAACTTGCGACATACCCTGTTTTGAGCACGGGAAGCTGAGGAAAACCTCAGATATGTATCTACAACATATAATTCCCCGCGCTCGATGTGGGATGCCTCGGGCTTCCACCCCCTCGAGAAGCCTTGTGGTCAAGGATAACAGACAGACATGCCAGGTACCCCAGCATCCAGACACACTATTGATGCCTCAACGTGACTACTCCCCTGACTGAAGGTTGCTACCCTGACTGGACCCTTTAGAATGTCCCGACAGAAGCAGTGTAATTAACCGGCGTCCATGGAAACATGGCACTGAGAAGGGTTTCATGAACTACGTATTAAATCTATAAGGGAGACCCGGACTAGGTGATGAGTCCTGAGGAGGAATCCACAGGAGGAAGAACCGACATCCCATCATCCCATTTCGATCAAGGAGCAGACGTCCCTGAATAAGGAGCGAATGCCGCCCGCCTTTGGAAAGCGGGAATGCGGGGCAACAGAAGCGCCGCGCGTCCTCCCCCACGGACGGACGGGCGCGCGCCCCGGCGAAAGCGTCAGAAACAACACCTCCCTTGTTTTGGGGTATATTTCTCCCCTTCTCGTCCTGTATGACATTAAACTACACCCTCAGAACTAAGTGTAGCTTGATTCCCATCCTCATGGGATACGTAGGACCGCCTGAATGTCCAAGATTCGGGTCCATCCCCATCTCTCGGGAATCCTCATCCCATCCTGGTCCCTTGGCTTATCCTTCCTCCATGAGAGGATTATATGGTGTGGTGTGGGATTATGTCCTCATTCACGACGGTCTCGTAATGACCACGCCATGTTCCCCCCTACTCAGCTGTTTCGTCGATCCCTTTTTTCGGCGGTTCACAAATGTGCTTAAGAGTACTCTGGTTTATTACCTGGAATGCCGAGCTTTACTCGGACACGTCCGCACCCGCTTTCCAGGCTTTTCATATCCCCGCATCAGGGCTTTCATCATCTTTCACACCCGGAGGGACCCCCAAGAACATCCTGGATACTATGCCCAAGGGCTCTCCTACCGATACGGGCCAACGCCCCCTAGGGTTTCGGACGACAAATCGATAAAATCCCGCATTGTGAATATGGTCAGCGGTCGATGCTCATTTGTTGTTCCCACCTCAGGTTAACGCGATACTGACGCTGTGTTTCCATCATGGTTAACTGTTTCCCTCTATCGCCACGTCAACCCATTAAGCCCAAATGCCGGGTACACGATTCACACCCTTCATCACTTCACCATGTCCAAGCAGAGTCTCAGAATTCTTGGTACTTTTCCTCTGTGCACGTCTGCACGTTGGGAAAACAAGCTGCATCAAAGGTGTCCTTCGAAACTCTCCGCCAACATCAACCTATAGGGAACAACATCCTAGATAGGGGATAGGTTCCCATGTAAATATTCATCACACCTTGTCCAAAAAACCAAGATATGGTACCACATAGGGAAGTAAGGACAGACTTGGCCTCTCGGTGTGATACATACACTAACACGCTAATTCAACTGTCAAAGCCTGGATGAGATAACTTAGTTCAGAAAATGGGTCGCCTTCTAGGATGGGAACAACTTCCTGCATCAAACCGTCATAGGAAAAGACCAAGGGTACTCTCTCAACTTCTTCTGATCCAACTAAAAACCCAGAAGACAATCATAAAAGTGCATTCCCATTGCAATGGTTTCAATGCCACTGATGAATTATAAAATAGACCTCCTATTTGAAAGATATGGAAAATTTAGTAAAAAGGGTCTGGCCCTATCCGGTTCAGCTGACCCAACCCGACTCATTTATTTTGGGCCCAGTTCATTTTGGATAGTTGGACCACTGGGCCCAACCCATTGGGCTGCTTGGTCGTGGTTCGCTGGATTGATGGAACTATCCCGCTGCATGCGGGCTGGCTCCATTAGCACATGTCCTAGTCATGTGCTCTCAGTCAAACTAGGAGTTGTGTTCAACGTGGACGACACCATGTCCAGGACACCTGGATTACTTGAACCAGCTCACTGGGCCACAGTAGTATCCCAGTCCATCCAACCCGGACCTCCGCATGTGGGCTGGCTCTTTCAGTGCACAACACAATCGTGCACTCCCAATCAACACGACCACTACATTCAATGCGGATGACACCACATCTAGTCCACCTTCCCCATGGATTCCACAGCTATGGGTTCCACATGGACCCCAGTCATTTGTGGACTGCCTATCACTGCATTCCGGTCTCCGCATGTGACCTCCACTTCCACATTCCATCTCCGCCACTGGACACCCTGCCGAAAACCTATCCTACTCAGTGCTCCACCTCTCTTTGCCACCCACTGGGTAACTACTACCTTCGGCTGCCCTTCTGGTAGCCTGTCATCTGGATCATGCCCAAGCTATGTTGGTCGCCTCATCATGCAACCTGGAACGACCTCCCCATGATGCCTTTACCGACCGGAGTCGTCGCTCCAGCCACCTCCTTGCACCGATTTAGGCCATTACCTTGGCCAATCGCACCACTCCTTTGACGTTGCACATGTATGGTGTTGAATCCCTAATCTCGGATCGTTGTGCCACAGATCAAAGGTGCAAAGATCCCTTGTCCATACTTTGTGATGAATAAAGAATGAAGAAATGTGGGAAGTATATAATGCACAAGAACACAAAAATAACGGAACTTTTACTTGTTAGTGTCGGCCTTGATCCGTTCATGTTATAACTGAAGAACAAAGAGTAAACGAATAAAATCTCTAATATGAAATCATCCTTGATATTGAACACACATAATTACCCATCACTCAAAAAATGATTGAACCACAGATCAGACTGTTCACGTGTTGGTCCACGTTCACCATTGAAATTATAGAATATGGAAGTAATCACAAAGAAGAAAACCCTACCGGGGGTTTCGATCAGTCATTGATGAAGGCTGAATCCATGTTTTGGTCGTTTGTCGATTCATCAATGCTTGATTCGAGTTCAAACCTCTGATCCATCGTCATCGGCGAGAGAGCCTCCTTCTCCCTCCCTTGGGGAAATTTCAGGGTTAGGGAGATCACCCTAGATTTCTGAAAAGGATTATTAAACAGGGAAACTTCCATTGTTTCATCATGTAGTGTTAAATAAAATATTTTTATTAAATATTTTAATGACGTTCATGTCCAATAAACTATCTTTCATAGTTGGCCTGCACTTGACGAGGTCAGGCCTCACCTAAATAATAAACTCCTTCAAAACTCAACAATGGTTTCTAATTTCTAATATGAGGTATTGTTTATGAGTTATTAGGATTTTAAAAATTAAATTATTTTATTTAATAATTTTATTTATGGTTATTCTATTTTCTGTTTTTTCCATATAAGACTCGTGCCGACTAAAGTTAAGTAGTGCATTGGGTAATGCCACTGCTCTAAGCTCAACGGTGCCCTCACATTTCTGATCTGGGCACCTGTTTAGAAGTTATTCTATTTTTTTCAATAAAATTCATGTGTGTGTACTATTAAAAACATAACATTTTTCAACAAATCATTAGATACACACCAAGCTATAGAATTACACATTGTCTTAGTGCCTGGTCACATAATTTCCCCAAATAATTTCTAAAAATATATTTGGGAAAATCAGAGTTAATACAACCAATTTCAAATAAAATTATAGGAATCATGTGTTCTTTTTAACATCATTTGTTGTAATAATAAATTTTTCCATGTGGATGGTACAAATGAATGCAGTATTCCAATAGTTTCTGGACAAGATCATTGTGGTTATTATCGATGATATCCTTGTATAATCTACCTATGAGAAGGAGCATGCAGGGCTTCTATTGGTTATTTTGGATTCTCTTCATCATCAAAAGCTATTTAGGAATCTATAAAATTGTGATTTATGGGATTTTGATGTTAATTTCAAAAGGAATGTTGTGTATTATTTTGGATGAGATGTAGACCTTCTATGAATTAGGTAGTTTTTTATTGGAAAGCCTCCAATACTATTAATGAAGTTTGAAGATTCATTAGTCTTGAAGTAAATTATAGGATATTATTTCCCAATTTCTCTTGAATTGATACTCCTTTGATAGCCTTCACTGAGATGGATCATGATTTATTGTGGATTGACCAGTTTCATGCTACTTTCTAGTATCTAAAGGATATGTTTTTCAACTATCAAGTTCCTCATTTTCTAGAATAGGGAATTAATTTTTTGGTTTTTTGTAATGTTTCATGCCTTTCTATAGGTAGTTACCTAATATAACAGTGGATAGTTTTTTATTATGGGTGTCAGTAGTTATAATCTTAATAACAAAACTATTACACCCCTGATATTGAGTTGTTATATATTGTGTTTGCTGTGATTTTTTGGTGGCACGACCTCATCAGTGAATGAATCATGGTTTCTATCGATTGAAAGAGCCTAAGGTATGTCTTCTTCCAGGGAAAATGAACTTATGATATTGAGACTGGATATAATTCATATAATATTTTGACATAGATATTTCCTATATCTTGGGAAATGGTAATCTCATTTTTGAATCACTAAGAGAGAAGTCATGTTGTGATGTTGTGTGTGAATTTGGAGAATATTGGAGAGTGATGGAATAACTCTCCATGATGTTTCAATATTTGAGAGAGGTTGGTGGTAAAGGATTCCTTTTCAAATAATGGTTCATTCATTTATTTTTCAGTAGGTAGAGGATTCTATTTGGGGGATTCAAAAGTAGCATATTTATATAAATGAGTTGTATATGGTGATTCCCCTAGTGGATAGTCTAAGAATTATCAAAACCATGTTTTGTTCTAGGGGAGTCATTTTTTTCCTTTGATGATGTCTGATGTGGTTCTATGTGAGTTATTAATCTCACCCTTAGTAGTACATCTTGATGTGACAAATATTTACCCTTCTCTAAGAGGTCACTATTGGTATCAGGGGTTGAATAATTCCATTGTAGGGTTTGTGTCTAGAAGATTTTTATGAAAGAAGGTGAAATATGAACACCATACTCAAAATGTTTTATTATAGCTATTACATATTCCTCAATGGATGTGTGAGGAAATTTCAATTGACTTCATTATCAGTTTACCTTAATCTCAGGGGTCCCTTACTAAAATATTATGACTTTTTAGTGATCAAGGAGTCGATCTTAGTAAACATTTTGTTGTGGATATATCTAGAATAGTTGAGGGGAATTAAAGGAGTCTCATGGATAATAATCTATTATCATGATCTTAATTTCACATCCATAGTGTAGATAGGTCTCCAGTATTCTTTTGGTTCTTCATTATGCCTCAGAACTGATTTTTCATCTATAGAAGGATGGTAAGATTGTGTAGACCATACAAACTCTTGAAGACTTGTTTCATGCTTGTTTGAAGGATTTTGGAAGATTATGGGATAGGATCCTAACCACGTTTAATTTTTCTTACAATAATACTTTCCACTCCACCAATGATATGGATCCATTGGTATATTAGTATGTTTTTCGTTTTTGTACTTAATTACATTAGAATTGGGTTAGAGAGTCAATAGTGGTTAGGAAATAACAAGTTCAAATTACAAGAGAGTTTATTCACTAGAGGATGAAGGTATTAAATGGTCATCATACTACTTATGATTATCATATTAGGACACCTATGTTGTTTGAAATTGAATAACATATGTTCCCAAATGTGACAGCTCAACATGGGTAGTATTGGTTTTGGTTGTGGGAGTAATATTTCTTCATAGTTTTTAGGCCTTTCTAGATTTTCTATCATTTTGGACCCATTGCGTATCAGATTGAACTTCCCCCAAAATATGAGATAGATTTGTGATGTATTTTATGTGTCACAACTTAATTTATATCTTCATATTTATTCTCACATAATTTACTAGGATGATATTGAAATTTATTGTGATGCGACATTTGGGGAGTAGTCTATAGAGATCTAGGGCCACCTAGAAAAAGTTTTTCAGGGGTGTTTTATTTCCATAGTTCATGTCCTATAATGCACAGTAAAATGGATGATAGCACCTGGGATCATAAGTCACAGATATATTCTTAGTTTATCAAGCAATTTAATCTTTATTTTTTCTCTAATAAAGAATATTATTTTTTATTTTTGATGTTTAACATTACCTAGTTAAAGGGATGGTTTTCCAACCCTTAATTCATAGTCTGTGTCTAATCTTGTTTCAGAGAAATCCCCCCCTGGGAGAGAGTTTTGGATCTAGTTGAGAGTGTTTTGGGGTTTTCAACTTTTCCTCTAAGTGATGTAGTAATTCTCTTGTGATGTTTAGATACATTAGAGTTATTTCATAGTGGTATCGAATTTAATGGTCTGAAAATTTTCAATATTTCCTTTATGTTTTTTGGGTCTATGTGATGCATTGAAGAGTTTAATAGTTCTCTGAAGGCTAGGATGAGTGTTTTTCTCTTTTATGGGGTCACCAAACCCTGTTATAGGGAATGTTTATATCAGGTTTTATCATTGGGTGGTTTTTGGTTGGTCATGATGTGTTCGGGTGTGCCAGGGTGAAGTAAACTACTTGTTAGGCCATATTAGAGGCTGTGTTGGATGACATGTCCTCCTATCTAAAATAGTCTACCCAAAACACACAATGACGATCATGGAACCAAGTGTTGATTATTATGATACTTCAAATACAAAATTTGGTAGAGAAGCTCACTAAATCATGGAGGAAATTTTTAGCTTCTCAGTTTCTGTCCATATAGGTTGTCAATGGTATTTGTTTTAGTGAATTATACTTTTCTATCAACTATAATCTACCTTGATATGTTTCTGAATGGATTTGAATTTATCTACCATTTACACAACTATCTGAGGTCCCAATAAATTTATTTCTTCAAAATCATTCAATAGCATTGGAGTTATACACTTCTTTCCTTATAGGTCATCATAAGGAGTCATCTGAAGGATTGGGTGAAATCTACTATTGTAAGAAAACTACATTCTAGGATTAAATCATGGAATATCCTATATGGTTTGAATAGTTATCTTAGACATTCCATCTTTATAGCTTTAAAAAGTAGTACTAAAACTCAACTATATATCCAAATCCTATAAAATAATTCACTATAATATCAAGATAATCCTCATATCATGGTCAGAAATAAAGGAATGTTGTACTCCATGATACATTACCTCTTCTTTAAAGTAATTTCTATGCACCTGATCAAGATAAAAATATTTCCTAATGATAATAAATTTTGTTGACTTCATAAGGTGATCTACTACCACCCAAATATCATTAAGGACGTTATATTTTTTGGGGAATCGAATGGAAAAATCCATGGTGTTGTTTTCTGATTTCCATTCTAGTAAGGGTAATGTTTGTAACATCGTTTTAGATTTCTATCTCTTAGCCCTAATATTTTGACTTACCAAGCCCTAGTATACTTACTCTAAAATATCTATCTTCATGATGATACACTATGAATACTCTTTCAAATATCTATACATCTCGGTACTTCTATAATGATGAACTATTAGACCCATCCAATACCTCCTCCATCCATTATGGTATGAATAAAAAACATACTTGGTTTATGAACCATATAATTCCTTAAAAATCATCGTTGAACATAGGAACATTTATGACTATTCTCTATAGTTCCCCATATTCAATTTTCACTTATTTAATCCTAAAATTGATAAATGGTTAAACACTCACTTGAAAAATATATTATTTTTTACCTACATTCTAGATTTCTAGGTCTATCCATTGAAAATAAAAAATAGAATCTTTGTTTATCTACAACATAAATAATATTGAATGATATTGTTAACTCAAAGCATTATCCACCTTGTTTCGCTTTCCCAGGGTGGTGATATATTCAGAAGTGAAAATCATTAATCAAATCCATCTGACACTTATGGAATATATTCTAGTTTTTTGAGTGAATAAATAAATTAAAATTTTATGATCAGTATATATATCACAACATTCACCATAAATAAAATTCCTCCATATATTTAAATAAAAAAATACTACAACTATCTATAAATCATAAGTTGGGTAATTTTTATCATGAACCTTCAATTGGATGGAGGAATAAGATATATCTATATCATTCTGAAATAGGGTTCATCATAATCCATACATTGATGCATCAAAATAGATCACTACAACTTCTCCACAATAGGGTAATGTAAGTACAGGTGCCCTGACTAACCTTATATTCACTTATTATAACTTTTATTCACATTCATCTGTCTAAAAGAAATTAGCTACCTTCTAAATTAACGTGGTCAGTGGATTATTAAGTCATTATAAATTCTCCACAAAGCATTGATAATATCCATTCAAATCAAGAAAACTACATATCATAGACATATCACTTTTCTTTTCAAATGATCAATAACATATATCATTGATAGATCCACCAATATAACCTCTCTTAAGATTATATCACCCAAAAATAAAACATGACATAGAAAAATAAAAAATCTATAAATTCCCCATATGATTTCTCATTCCTCAGGGTCTTCATTACAATCCTTAAGTGATCTTTATGTTCTTCATTTAAATTTTAATATATAATAATTTCATCTATAAAAACTACAAAAAACTGATCAATGTAATCTAAAAATATATATAAATTAAGTCCATGAATATAGTAGGGTTATTAGTAAGGTTTAATGGATTATTTTAAATTCACAGTTTTTATGCCTTGTATAGAATGATGTCTTCTGTATATCCTCTTTCTTGACCTTTAATTTATGATATCAGAATGTAGGTAAATATTAGAAATTTATTGAGCTCCCCATATTTGATAAAAAAATTCATCAATATGGGGTATAAGATACATATTCTTGATTTTGATCCTATTATGTTCTTGGTAATCACGACATAGCCATATCTATCTATTATCTTCCTAACAAAATGAATAGGTTTATCCCAAGGTGAGGCAAGTGGCTAAATAAATCCTATATAAATATTATCTTGGTGTATATTCCTTAATTATTTCATCTCATTGAGGTAAATTCTTTATGGATTCTTTGAAATAGGTGTATCACCAGGTATAAGTTCTATTGAAAACCCAACTTTGTGATTCATAGGAAAAAAGTAAATATTCTATAAAAATATCAAAAAACTATCTTATAATAGGAATATCGTTGATTTTGATTTTCTCTACTACCGTATAAGATAAATACTCATTTTGAATAGTAATCAAGTTCACTAGAATGGATGAAATTTTCATCATAAGTTCATATTTATCATTGCACTGATAGATGATCATATGTTTTCATAGAATATAAAACAATACTACCCTTCTACAATAATTGAAACTAGATTTATTTGAAGAAAACCAATCTATTCCAAACATAAAATCAAATTCAACTAACGGTAGAATAAAAATATTTTTATAAAGAACATTCCCACAAACTTCAATCGAAGAATAATCACATACTTGGGATGTGATCATCATAAAATTATGAGTTTTCATTCCTGATTCAACATAAAATTGATAGAGTTTCATTTTGATAAGCATAAAAAAATCTTAAGATATAAAAGAGTTTTCAAATATAAAATCGAATAAGATATTAGTAGTTCCATACTAGATGGTAAGTGTTCAATTCACTGCTTCTTTATCAGACCTAATATCGACAATAGTAATCAGATTATATTTCCATTTGTCTCAGATTATAAAAGGTTTCTAACATCTATTATAATCATTAACATTCATATTTTATCATGGGTTAACAAAATTATCATACACCATACAATTGAAACACTGGAGTGTGGGTGGTGTGTTCCCCAGTGCATTCACTGAATTCAAATCATTATAAAACTTTTTCTTCTCATCACTTTGGTATTAAATTTCCATATGACCTTCCATTCCATGCATAAAACATTTACCAATCCCATTAAGATAATATCCTCTATGTTTTATTCAACACTTCAAGCATAAAGGATATCTCATCTTCTTCTCTCCATGAATTTTATAATTTTCTTCTGAGTGCATCTTTATTTTCTAATAGAAAACTGTGAAATTGATGGGTAACTCCAATATCATTTCTATCATGATAGAAAAACAAAAAATCATTAATAGATACTAAAATATCTTACGGATAACACACTTAGGATAATTGGTTTTAAGCCACTAAAGAATTGATAATCTTTAATTTTATGTAGGATCCTAATAATATAGGCATACCTCACATGCATTGTAAAATTTTTTTCATAGGGAAAAATGGATTCATCATCATTCTGTATTAGATCAAGGAATCCCATCACCATTTTCATATAAATAAAATGTGAAATCTTCTTAGGGAAAATTTAACTCTTCAATTCATCCCACTCTATGTGGTCAGTTTATTGTTGTTGACATGTATTCTTGATAAGAGTCCACCATTGATCTTATTTTCCTACCAGATGAAAAATATACAGAATTAAATTTTCATGATCCAAACAATGGAGATTGGAAAATATTTTTTTAGTTTTACTGATCCATTTCTCAGCAAGTAGTGGATCAATAGAACCACTAAAAGAAGCTGGATATTGCCACATCAAGGACACAACAATATGGTGCTCCCTCCTTATATCACATGGAATCTAAAATGATTCATGGTTTGTGAAAGTTTGATAAGAATATTAATATTATTTTTCATTCTATCTTCTATAAAATTTAGTTTCTCAGGAGGAAAATAATTACATTTTGAATCAAATTCAGTATGAACACAGTTCTTTGAGGTTTCAACCATTGACTAAAAGAAAAAACCTGATGGGATAAAAAATAATCATAGTGGGAAATCACATAATCATGAAAAATGATTTATAGGATTTCTATGTCATCAAACATTCTTTTAAATCTATGACATATTTATTTTAACATAGTACATACATGATAATTATCTATTTAAATACATCATGATGGTTCATAAATAAAATGTGAATTAATGTAATAATATCTCCCAGGAGTTTCAAAGTAGGTGCAACGTAAGTTCACACTCACTATACACCAAAATAATATTTTATATATACTCGACAAACACTTTTAGGGTTATTACCCCTAGATGCAACTATGAAAAAACCATGTATACTAATAGTTTCAATAAATCTATATTTTTCTTATAAAACCAAACATCTCTCTTGACCATAACCTAGAATGTTACCTGATATATAGGATTATACAATGGTTTCTCACTAAAGTTTTCTTATCCTACTTTCCAAAGGTAATTAAACCTTTCTAAGATACAAACTATTGAAACCCATAATTTTCATAAATAAATATTATATCTTATTATATGAATATTCATTAAATAGCATTTTAATCCATTCCATAATTATATAGCTTTAGTTTATTTGTAAAATTTGATACAAAAAATTGTTCATAAGAGATCTAAATCGTCTCCCACATAGTTCTTAATGGATATCACCCTTCATAGACATATCAAACAGAAAATACTTCCTCATATCATGGGAAAATAAAACATAGGAAAGGGTTATCTCAGATGCTCAGTAAGGGTAAAAAAGACAGATATTAATGATCAAATAATAATAAAATGAGAATAAAAGTTTAATTACTCGATCATAAAATTTTAAAAACATACCCAACATAACATAGATCATAAACATTAATCATGGAATAAGTCTTGGTTTTTCATAAGAAATTAATAATAAAATAATAAAATAACATGATCCATGAGATTAAAACATTTTCATAATAAATAGGTTTTTTTAAAACACGTGTGCATATAAAATAATTGCGTTGTATTCAAGGCAGACTAACAATTCTTTCATTGTGGATTGAGTTCACTACCCAAAGTGTTTTATCCTTATTCAAGGTTTACTCACAAGACCATCATAGTGGAAAGAGTCCCTTTCTTAACTGGTTTCACCCCTAATTTTAGTCCTTATTATCTAATGATATATCCATCCTAACCCAATTCATTGGAAGGATATATAATTTCTGTCCCACCCATCACATAATGAAAATCAGACATATATGTTCTAGAAGATCATTTCATCATATCATAACACATGAAAATGCATTAACTTTCATAAACATGTCATCATTTCATCATAGCATGACCCATGTAAAATGAAAAGTTTTCATAAACATCTTTTCATCATAATAAGAAACCATCCATAGAATGAATAAGGATGGTATCATTGGATAATATCACAATTAAAGCTTATTTAATACAAAAATATTTCATAATAAATTAAAAATCATTAAAAATATCACTTTAAATGTTTATTGATAAAAATACCCTTTTAACATTGAAACCAATTATTTAAAATCAAAAAACATTAGATATATTAAATAAAAAATTATTTGAAAGGGCCATGTAAACTTGTAGATGAGGCCTCAAATTATTAAAAAGTTATGATGGATTAAGATTCTATTCATTCTGTGTAAGTTGAAATAAATATTCCTTTCACATTATTTGTAAAAACTGAAAAGTAAAACATTTGAGGTGTAGGAGAGATGATGATGTTCAGGAGAGGAAATGGGGTTCATGGACTGAAGATGTGTCATGGGAGGATTTTGAGTCTGGGGATGGTCAATGTACCAATGGTTTCTTCTACGTTTTTCTTTTGGATGTGATTGAGGTAGGTTAATACTATGGTAGGGAACCCCTTTATATAGTTGACCTATACCCTTTTTAACCAATGTAGTATGGGTAAGTTTAAAAGATTTGGGTATGTTCAGTATCATCTTTGGGTTTAATATTATAGATCAAGGATTTTCTATGTTAAGTTGATGAGATTTTAACATCCAAGGTCTTTTGAGAAGGTTATAATACTCTCCTGTTTTCAATTTTTTGAATTTTTTGGGGCTTCCAACTATTCCCACATTGATCAGAACATCTTTCTGAGTTTTTCATTAATGCAAAAAAACTTTTTTTGGAAGGGTTTAGACGCTTGGAAAATGACTTGGACATTTATATGGGTTCCATGTGTGTTAGAGGACCGAAGGACCTATTTTGGATAATTGAAATATGATGTGCACTATTATATTTAATAGTACAGCCTCATAGTAGAAACTGTGTAACCAAAATTTTCACAGAGCATGGTTTGGGAATCTATGAGGGATGGGGAGCATAACTGTGTGAGAACTTACAGTTTTTAGTAGGGTCATTCACATGGTCTTCCCACAGTTGAAAAAATCACACACATGCCTAAATGGTTAGTTCCAAATGGTTAGTACCCCAGAACTGTATCATACATGGTTTTTTCATGGTTAGGCATAACCATGTTGGGATTGGTTCCTAAGCAGCTAGACCCACATGGTTGCCACATGGTTTGGAAAACCGTGCAGCCCATTAAAGAGAGAAATTTACCAAATTACCACAATGCTCATAAAAGTTATTTCTTTATCCTTTAACCTCTATGGTTCACACAAAGTAGTGGGATTTCTATCATTTCCCTTATTTCCTTGGTTTTGATAAAAATTCTTCATCCAAGCTCTATTCATCAAGATGTTTACATAATTTGATCTGTATTGGTAAGGCTATCCATCCTCTAGCTTTTATTTCTCATTGCTCTCTCATCGTGAGATAATAAATCTATACGAGACTTTTTTTCCTTATATTCAGGTTGTTTGTATAAAATTATATTTTCTTAAAAATTGGTTCCAGATATAGGATAAGATCAGAAATTCCAACTTCTTAGACTATGAGGTAGATGTTTCATACTATTCTTTGTGATTTCTCGAATGTTTGGGGTGTAGATTTTAGCACACTATTGTGTTGACTGAGTGAGACCCCATAATTTATAAAGTTTTATTTAATTAAATAAATGAACCTTATTAGAATACCTTTATCATGTTCAATTAATAATACAAGTGGTGCAATCCTAGTGTGATTCTCTGGAACCTTGAGAAATTTTGGTCAGGGTGACATTCCATTTTAAATTTAATTGTTTTATTTAAATTGATTTAATTGTTTATATATATATATTAAATTTATTATGAGGAATTACAAGGTTCCAATGTAACATTACGGGTTTATATTGAGGATTGAGATGGTGTTGGCCATCAAGATTGAGCTATGTGACCATCGGGTAGCGACAGGACCGAATTATATGAATGTTATTGATCATAGGTTCAATGATTCGATCATTGGATTGATATTGAGAGGCCTCCATTATTATGGGAAAGTCCCATAAGATTTTTATGGTAATGAACATCATATTTTAGTGACATGGTCGAAGGGGAAGAAAGTTCTAGTTTATGTGTATTAGGTTCTATTTGGTGATTGTCACCCACCTGTATTGGCCAATGTGTTGTCTTGAATCATTTTAATATAGGTTGACTCAGAAGGTTGAGGTGGTATTGAAAAATAGTATGTGTAGAGTCCCCCAACAGTTTCAGCTTAGGTAAATGGTTGGGGGTTCTTTCCATATAAATGAATAGTAATAGAGATTATCCATCAGATGATAGCACCGTGGAAGTCAATTCGGGGATAAGGAACATCGTGCTTGATGACATTGGGACAAGGTTTATTTTGGAGGACGAACATCGTGTTCCTTAGGATGTCTATTACTAAGACGATGATGATATAATTTTGAGGATAGATATCGATGTACCCCATGAATGTTAGGCTTTTATCTGATGGGTGCTTTCATGTATGGGTCTGAGGGACAAGATTCTTGGATTGGGCATGCCTTTGGGATGCTGGTTACTTGGTTGATGGCACGGGGTGTCAGATGACATTTGGATGTTGAACCTAAGGGTTAACCTAGGACTACATGACATCAAGAGATTGTATGGGCCATGTTATAAGGATCATCTCTTCTAAAATTATCCTGACATTGGTCAAGGAAGGTGATAGATTTCTGATGGCTGTTGAGCGCCTAGGAGGATTGTGTTTGTTAAAAGCATGTATTTATACTATAATTTAATTTTAGTACACACCTTATAGATCAAAAATATAAGGTGATAAAATGTTGGTGGTATCCAACTGAGACTCATTCTCACACCCTACATGGGCCCTTTAGGACATGTGCAGATTTTATATTTCGGTATTCCGGTAAGGGTTCAGGCTCTGGAGATGGATCATAGTGGTTGAGTTGGATGGGATGGAAGGTAAGGGACCTTGGGGTTCCTGCCTTAACTATATTTATCATTTTTTTTATTTTATATATAAACATGCTAAATATATGTATATACAGAGGTTATCCATGGGTGACCCTTGTTTCTAGTCATTTTGTTGTATGACCTCTTATGTATGCATGATCAATCATAGTATCTAGAATGATATTTTTGGAATGTTCACTTTATTCTACTGATGTTATTTAGTTATGCTTACGATATTACATGATATTACAGGAATTGAGTTGTTCTTTATTTTATATATCCTTATATTTATTTGTCATATTAGTATTATATCATTACCAGAGGGTATAGTATCCCCATTATAACTCTTTTATATCCTTGCTTCTAGTCTTCAGCCTTTGGCATACAGGGAGTCACACCTTAGGCTAGTGGTACTCAACCCGAAGCACTATTTTTGTACCTAAATTGTTCAGGGAGCTATTACTTCAAATAATTAAGGCATCATGATGGTAGAAAATTATGATAGTTTATATAATATTAAAAATTCATCACATTAATATTTTCGTTAGAAAATTTACAATGTATCTCATTTTCAAAATGATATGAATATTCATTTAATTTTTTTTTAAAAATAAAACATGGTTAAAATTCCCTAGTTGGGATAGAAAAATAAAAAATCCTGAAGGTGCAACAATCCCTCATCCATACATCATGAAGATGAAAAACGCATGAAAAATGGAGGAAAGAGATAATGCATAAGAACACCAAAATAATAGATCTTGGACTTGTTCATGTTGGACTGAATCCATTCATGTTATAATTAATGAATTGAGAGGAAACAATTCAAATATCTAAATATAAATCATCCTTGATATTAAACCCGCATAATTACCCATCCTTCAAGAATGATCAAACTGAAGAAAAACCAGTTCATGGCTAGGTGCACATTTGACATTGAAAATTAAGAACATAGAAAGAATCAAAAGAATAAACACCCTACCTGGGATTTGGATCAGTCATTGATGAAGGAAAAAGCTATGTTTTCATCATTTTTCAATTCCTCGATGCTTGATCCATGTTCCGACCTCTGATCCATCGTCATCGGTGAGAGAGAATCCTTCTCCATTCCTTAGGGAAAATCTACGGTTTTGGAGATCACCCTGGATTTCTAAAAATGATTATAAAAAAGGGAAACTGATTTTCCATCATCACATAATGTGAAATGAAATATTTTTATTAAATATTTTAATGATGTTCACATCCAAAATCTGTCATTCAAAACAGTCATGCTCTAGCCGAGGTTAGGCCACGCCAAAGAAAAAAAACCCCATTACAAACTCAATGGTGGTATCTAATTTTATGAGTTATTAGGATTTTAAAAATAAATTAATTTTATTTAATTATTTTATTTACGATTATTCCATTTTTCGAGTTTTTTCACAGAAGACCCACGCCAACTAATTTTTAGTCACACCTTTGATAAAGCCAGTACTCTGAGCTCAATGGTACCCTCATATTTCTGATCTAAGTACCTATTTAGATGTTATTCCACTTTTCCAGAAAAGTTTTGTGCATGTGATATTAAAAAGTTAGCATTATTAAATTAATCGTTCTAGGAACACCGATCCTCAGAATCACATGCTATCTTAGCACATGTTATCGTAATTTTCCCAAATAATTTATAAAAATATATTCGGGTAAATCTGATTTAATACAGCCAATTTCCAATATCCTTATAGGAATTATGTGGTTTTTTAACATCATTTGGCCCAATAAAATCTTTTTCCATGTGGATAGTAATTATGGATGTATTATTCAAAGACTTTACAGATGAGATCATTGTGGTTCTCATCGATGATATCCTTTCATACTCTCCATTTGAGGAGTGTGTAGAGATTCTTATATCTATTTTGGAATCTATTCCCCATAAAAATCTATTATAGAATCTATCAAAGTGTGAGTTATAGGATTTTGATGTCAATTTCATAAGGAATTTTATGTCTTAGTTTGTATGAGATGTGGAACTTCTATGTTTTAGGTAGTTTTTCCTTAGAAATCCCCCAAGACAATTACAGAGGTGAGAAGATTCATCAAACATGAAGTAGATTATAGAACATTCATTCCCAATTTCTCTTGGATTGATACTCCTTTTATAGCCTTCACTGAGATGGATCAATATTTCTAGTGTATTGACCAGTGTCATACTACATTCAATTATCTGAAGGATAAGTTTTTCAGCTCTTAGGTTCCTCTTTTGCAAGAATATGGAATTCAGTTTGGGATTTTTGGTGATGTTTTATGCCTTTCCAGAGGTTGTTCCCTAATATAACAGTTGATAGTTTTTTTATTATGGGTCACAATAGTTAAAACCTTGTTAACATAACTATTACACCAATGATATTGAGATGTTATCTATTGTGTTTTATGTGAAGTTTCGGTGGCACTACCTAATTGGTGAATGCATCATGGTTTCTATCGATCAAAAGAGCCCGACGTATGTCTTCTCCAAGGGTGACATGAACATATGATAGTGAGAGTGAACATAATTAATATAATATTTTGACATATATATTTCATATATCTGAGGAAATTGTGATTTCATTGTTGAAGCACTAAGAAAAAATTCATGTTGTGATGTTTTCTATGAATCTAGAGAATCTTAGAGAGTGATTGAAGAAAACTCCATGATGTTTCATGATTTGAGAGTGGTTTTTGGTAGAGGATTCCTTTTCAGATATTTGGGAAGACATTTATTTTTCATCAGGTAGAGCATTCTCAGTTGGGGATTCCAAAGTAGAATTTGGTTTTTAATGAGTTGTATATGGTGATTCCCTTTGTGGATGGTCTATGGATGATCAAAACCATGTGTGGTGCTAGGGGAGTTTTTATATTCCTTCGATGATGTGTGAGGTGGTTCAATGTGAGTTATTCATATAACCCTTAGTAGTACATCTTGGTGTGACAAAGATGTACCTTTCTCTAAGAGGTCACTATTGGTATCCTGGGTTGAATAATTCAATTGTAGATTTTGTGTCTATAATGTTTTTATGAAAGAAGGTGAAATATGAACACCGTGCTCCCAATGTTTTATTCCATATATTAACTATTCCTCAATGGAAGTGTGAGGACATTTCTATGGACTTCATTATGAGTTTTCCTTAATATTTTGGGTCATTTACTAAAATCTTAAAAAAATTTATTGATCAAGGAGTCTATCTTAGTATAAATTTTGTTGAGGAAGTTTCTTGAATAGTTTATGGGAATTCAAGGAGTCTCATTGTTTATCATCTATGATCATGATCTTCATTTCACCTATATAGTTTAGAGAGGTCTCCAACATTCTTTTGGTCCCATAATATGCCTTAGCACTGATTTTTCATCCATGGATGGATGGTTAGATTGAGTAGTCCATAAAAATTCTAGAATACTTGTTGAATTATTTTTTAAGAATTTTTTAGGTTTATGGGATAGGATTATAACCATGTTTATGTCTTCTTAAAATAATATTTTACACTCCACCAATAAAATAAATCCACTTTATATTATTATGTATTTTATTTTTGTACTTAATTTCATTGGAATGGGGATAGAGTGTCAATAATTCTTGGTATGGAACTATTTCAAAGAACATTAGAGTTGATTTAGGTTATTCACAAGAGGATGAAGGTCATACATGGTAATACTATTTTTAAGGGTTATTATAGGAGGAGACCATTGGTGTTTGAAATTGGATGTCAGATGTTCTGGATTATGACACCTCATCATGGGTAGTAATGGTTTGGTTGTGGGATTAATATTTTTTCCTTGTTTTTTGGGCCTTAATAGGTCTTCTCTCATGTTGGACACAATGAATATCAGATTGAAATTCCCTCCTAATATGTGACAGATTTGTGATGTATTTTTTGCGTCACAACATAATTTCTATCTTCATAGTGATTCTCACGTCATCGACTATGATGAGATTGACATTTATAGATATGAAACATTTTTTGAGTGGTCTATGGATATGTAGGGACACCTAGAGAAAGTGTTTCATGGTTGTTTCTTTTCCTTAGTGCATTTCCTATAGTGCATAGTTACATGGATGGCAACACCTGGGAACATGAGTCACAAATACATTCTTATTATATCAAATTGTATAATCTTTAGTTTTTATCTTATAAATTATATTATTTATTATTATTGATTTAGATTCCTATCTAGTTAATGGGATGGTTTTCCCATCCTTAATGTCTTTCCTATTTCTATTCTCTTGTTTTAGAGGTATCTCCCCTAGGAGAGAGTTCTAGAGCTTGTTAATAGTGTTGTGTAGTTTTTCACCTTTTCCCTCTAAGTGAGGTAGTTATTCTCATGTGACATTTAGATATGTTAGAGGTATCTCATAGAGATATCAAATGTAATGGTATAAACCTTAAAAATATTTCATTTATGGTTCTTTGAGTCTATGTGATGTATTGAGGAGTTTAATAGTTCCTTGAAGGCTGAGATGAGTGTTTTTGTCTTTCACGTGGTCACCACACCCTGGTATAGGGCAGGGTTCTATAATATTTGAGTGTTGGGTGTTTGGTTGTTGGTCTTGATGTGTCGGGGTGTTCCACGATGAAGGAAACTACTTGTTAGGCCATGTTGGAGGCTATGTTAGTTGAGGTGTCCTCCTATCTAGAGAAGTCATCCCAAAACACACAGTGAAGTTCATGGCGCCGAGGGAGGCTTATTATGATACTTCAAACCCAAAATTGGAAATATAATCACACTAAATCATGGATACAATGGTTAGGTTTTCAGTTTATATCCATTTAGGTAGGCCATGGTAGATTTTTTAGTGACCCATGCTTTTCTATCAACTCTAATTTACCCAGATATGGTTCTAAATGGATTTGAATTTATCTACCATTTACTCAACTATATCGGATCCAAATAAATTTCATTCTTCAACATCATCCAAAAAAATTGGATTTATACACTTTTTTCCATATAGGTATTTATAAGGAGCCATCTGAAAGCTTGGGTGAATGTTATTATTGTAAGAAAACAAGATTGTTGGATGAAATCATGGAATATCCTATATAGTTTGAATATTTCTCTTAGACTTTCCAAATTTCATGTGATTATAAGTAGTACTAAAACTCAACTATTTATTTAGAGCCTACTGAATAATTCATCATAACATCAATATAATCCTCTGATCAAGGTCATATACAATTGAATGTTGAACTCCATGAAACTTTACCACTTCATTAAATTAATTTATGGAAAGTTTATCAATAGAAAAATATTTCCTAACGATAACAATGTGTGTTGACATCATAAGGTGATCAACTACAACCCAAATAGTATTATGGAATTTCGATGTTTAGGGGAATCTAATGAAAAAATCTATACTGATGTTTTCCTATTTCCATTCTAGTATAGGTAATGTTTGTAACATTGTATTATATTTCTATATCTCAGCCTTGACACTATGACATACCTATAACTGGGATACCTACTCTATAATAGCTATATTTATGTTTACCCACCATAAATACCCCTTTTAAATCTCCATACATATCTTTACTTTAATAACGATGGACTATTAGCCTCATCCCACATCTCCTTCTTCCATTTTGGTATGGATAGAAAAAAATGTGGTTCATTAACTTTATTATTTCATCAAAATAATTGTTCAAATTTGGAACATTTATCAACATGCTATATAGTTCACCATCTTCACTTTTCACTTATTTAATCCTCAAATTGATAAATAGTTCAACACTTTTTTGAGAAAGATAATATTTTTTACCTTCATTCAAGATTTATTGGTCTATCCATTGACAATAAGAAAAAAATTGAATCTTTTTTTATCCACAACATAAATAATCTAGAATTATCCTATTGACTCAGAGCATCATCCACCTTCTTTCACTTTCCCAGGGTATTATTGTATTAAGAAGGGAAAATTAGTAATCAAATCCATCCAATATCTATAGAATATATTATAATTTTTTGAGTGAATATATACTTTAAATTTTTTTTAATCAGTATATATATCATAGCATTCTCCACAAACAAAATTCCTCCATATATTTAAAGTAAATATCATTGTATCTAACTATAAATCATGAGTTGGGTAATTTTTATCAGGAACCTTCAATTAGATGGAGGCATAAGATATCACTATATAATTATGAAAGAGGTTTCATCATAATCCCTTATTTGATGCATCACAATAGATCACAACCCCTTCTCTAAAATAGGGTAATGTAAGTACATGTTCACTAACTAACCTTCTCTTAAGTTCTTTGAAATTTTCTTCACATTCATCAATACTAAGGAACTTAGATCACTTATAAATTAACTTGGTCAGTGGATTAGTATGTCATTTGAAATTCTCCATAAAAATTAATAATATCCATTCAAAATAAGAAAACTACATATCATAGTCATAAGGTTTTTCTAGGATAATGTTCAGTAACATATATCATTGATAGATCCACCAATATACCCTTGCTAATGATTATATCACCTAGAAATAAAAATTTTATAGAAAAAAATCAATCTTTTTAAATTCCCCATATAGTTTCTCATTCCTTGGGTTCTTCATTACAGTCCTCAAGTGATCTCTATGTTCTTCAATTCTATTTGAATACATAGTAATTTCATTTATAAAGGCTACCACAAACTTATCAATTTATTCTATAAAAATATATTAATTAAATCCATGAATATAGTATAGTAATTAGTAAGTATGAATGAAATTATTAAACATACATAGTTCTCATGCCTCATATAGAATGATGTCTTCATTATATCCACCTTATTAACATTTAATTTATAATATCCCAAATGAAGTTAAATATTTTAAATGTATTGAGCTCCCCGGATTTGATCAAAAAAGTAATCAATATGGGGTTTAAGATTCTTATTCTTGATTCTGATCCTATTATGTTCTTGGTAATCAATTCATTACCACATTGAACTGTTGCCTTCCTAACAAAATGAATAGGTGTACCCCATTGTGATTTAAGTGGACAAATAAATACTGTATCCTGATTATCTCAGTGTTTCTTCCTCTATTATTTCATCTCAACATGGTAACATTCTATATGAAGTCTTTGAAATAGGTGTATCACCAAGTATAAGTTCTATTGAAAACCCAAATTCATGATTCATAGGAAAACAAAGTAAATATTCCATAAAAATTTCAAATTACTCTATTATAATAGGAAAATCATTGATTTTGAGATTCTCCAAAAACATATAAGATAAATACCCCTTTTGAATAGGAATCAAGATCCATAAACTGGATTAAATTTTCATCATAAGTTTATATTTATCATCCAACTAATGGATGATCATATGTTTTCTCAGAATATAAAACAAAATTACCCTTCTATAGTAATTAAAATAATATTTATGTAAATAAATCCAATATATTTATAACATAACATAAAATTTAACTAGATGTAGAATAAATATATTTTTATAAAGAACATTCCCAAAAAAATCAATCGGAGATGAATCACATATGTGGGATGTGATCATAATAACATTTGGAGTTTCATTCATGATTAAACATCAAATTATTAGAGTTTCATTATGATAAACATAAAAAAAATTATTCAGATCTAAAATAGTTTGTAAATATAGAACTGAATAAGATATTAGTAGTTCCTTACTATATCGTATGTGTGCCATTAACCACATCGTTATCATAACTCACATCAAAAATAGTAATTTAGTGATATTTCCCCTTGTCAATGAGAATGATAGATTTTTAACATCAATTATAATCATTATCCTTTGGATTTGATCACTGGTTAACATAATTCTTATACTCCATACAATTGAAACATTGGAGTGTGGGGGGTGTCTTCCCTAGTACATTCACTCCATTCACATCATTAGCAAGCATTTTATTCTCATCACTTTAGTATTCGATTTATATTTGACCTTCCATTCCATATATAAAATATTTACCAGTCCTATTAAGATAATATCCTCCATGTTTTATTCAACACATCAAGCATAAATGAAATCACATATTTTTCTCTCCAAGAATTTTATAATTTCCTTTTATGTTCATCTTAATTTTCCAACAAAAAATCTCTGACATTGATGGGTAACTCCATTCTCATTTTCATCTTGATGGCACAAAAAACAATTCATTCATAGATACTAAATTTTTTTATGGATAACACACTTAGGATAATTGCTTTTAAGCCACTGAATAATTGATAATCTTTAATTTTAGGTAGGATCAAAATAATAAAGGTGTACCTCACATGCATTGTAAAATTTTCATCATAGGTACAAATTGATTCATCATCATTATGTATTAGATCAAAGAATTCCTTCACCATTTTCATATAAATAATATGATGAAGCTACTTAGGAAAAAATAAACACTTAAATTCATTCCACTCTGTGGAGTCAATTTCTTCCTATTGACTTGTATTCTTGATTAGAGTCCACAATTGATCTTTTTTTCCTTCCAGAATACAGATATCCCAAATAAAGTTTTCGTGATCCAATCAATGGACAATGGAAAATATATTTTAGTGGTACTGATCCATTTCTCAGCAAATACTATATCAATATACCCACTAAAAAAGATAGATGTTTCCACATCAAGGACTCAATCAAATAGTGCTCCATCCTTTTATCATTTGGAATCTCAAATGATTCATGGTTTGAAATTTTTTTCTAAGAATATTAATAATATTTTTTTCATTATATCTTCCATAAAATTGTGTTTTTGGGAGGAAAATAATTATATTGTCCATCATATTTAGTATGAACATAGTTCCTCAAGGTAAAAACCATTGAATAAAAAAAACACTATGGGATAAAAAAATAATCATAGTGGGAAGTCACATAATCTGGAAAAGTCATTTATAGGATGTCTATATCATAACACATTATTTTAATTCTTGACACCTTTTACATAACATAGGTCATCCATGATCATTATCAATTTAAGTACATCATGATGGTTCATAAATAAAATTTGAGTTAATGAAATCATATCACCCTAGAGTTTCAAACTAGGTGCACAGTAAGGTCACACTCACTATACACCGAAATAATGGTTGAGATATAATCGACCAAATCTTTCAGGGATATTACCCATAGATGTATCTATGCAAAATCCATGTCTACTAATAGTGTAAATACATGTATATTTTTCTTATAGAACTATTCTTATCTCATTAACATAACATATGATGTTCTTTGATATATTGGATTATACTATGGGTTCTCACTAATGTTTTCTTATCCTACTTTCCAAAGTTAGTTAAACCTTTATAAGATACCAAATGTTGAAATCCATACTTTTCATACATAAATATTATATATTATTAGAGGAATATTCATTACATGGCATTATAATACATTCCATAGTTATATTGGTCTAATGTATTCAGAATATTAGATAAAAAACAATTTTTCAAAAGATATCTACATCATCTCCCACTTAGTTCTTCATTAATATCACCCTTCTCAGACACATCGTACCTAAAATTCATCCTCGTAACATGGGAAAATAAAACCTAGGAAAGGGTGATATCAGATACTCATTAAGGGTAAACAAGAGAGTTGTAATGATCAAATAATATTAACATAAGAATAAAAGTTTAATAACTTGATCCTAAAATTTTAAAACAATACCCAACATATCGTAGATCATAAGCAAGGATTTTGGAATAAATCATGGTAGTTCCTAACAATTTAATCATAAAATAAAAAAATAACATGATCCATGATATTATAAAATTGTCTTAATAAATTGAATTTTTGAAAACACATGTACATAGAAAATAATTTATTTAGTGTTTAATGAACACTAAAAATTATTTCATAGTGGATTGAGTTCAATCCCCAAACCATTTTATCCTTAGTCAAGATTCACTCCCAAGACCATCATAGTTGAAAGAGTACCTTACTTAACTGGTTTCACTCCTTATTTTAGTCTTTATTATCTCATGATATATTGATCTTCACCCAATGAATTGGAGGGATATATAATTTCAGTCCCACCCATCACATAATAAAAATAATACATATATGTTCCAAAAGATCATTTCATCATATCATAACCCATGAAAAGTAAACAAGTTTCATAAACATGTCATCATTTCATCATAGCATAACCTATGAAAAATTAAAAGTTTACATAAAAATCTTTTCATCATAATAATAAACCATCCAATAAATGAATTAGGATGGTATCATTGGAGAATATCACTGCTAAAGCTAATGTAATACAAAAATAATTAATAATAAAAGAAAAATGATTTAAAATATCACTTTAAATGTTTCTTGACAAAAATACCCTTTTTACATTGAAAAAACTTATCTAAAATATGAAAATATCTAATATATTAAATAAAACATTATTTTAAAGGTCCATGTAAACTTGTAGATAAGGCTTCAAATTATTAAAAAGTATTGATGGCTTGAAATTCTATTCATTCATTGTAAGTTAAAATAAATATTCCTTTCAAATTTTCTATAAAAACTAAAAATTACATCAGTTGAGGTGAAAGAGTGATGACGAAGTGAATGAGTAGTGATGGTGTTCATGGAATGAAGATGTGTCATGGGAGGACCTTGAGTTTGGGGATAGTCGATGGACCAATGGTTTTCTATGTGTTTTGGTTTGGGATGTGACTGAGGTAGGTAAATCCTAAGGTGGAGAACCCCTTTAGGTAGTTGACCTCTACCCTTTTTGACCGGTGTATTATAGGTTAGTTTAAAAGATATCGGTATGTTTGGTATCATATTTGGGTTTCATTTTATAGATCAAGGATGATATATGTTATTGAAGTGCCCAGATCAGTGTGAATCACTGAGAGGGGGAGGGGGTGAATCAGTGATCCTTTAAAACGTTTTACTAATTGATTCTTAATCAATTAAACCTCTATGGCTTGTTAAGGCCTCAATCCACTCTTCTTATGTCTCTCAACCTTTCCCGGATAATGCAGTAATGAAAAGGCACAAGACACAAGGATTTACAAGGTTCGACACCAAAGGCCTACATCCTTGCCATGCTCTCCCAGCATGGATTCTCCCATTATAATCTGTTAGTATTACAATGGTCGATACAGAGTCCCACTGTATCTCTCCTGAGTCCCACAAGAGGGTCTTTATACTGCTTCACACAGTGTTACCAGAGTCCCACTGGCCTGCTCCAGAATCCCACTGAAGACTTCTTCTCCCTGAGTCCCACAGGGTCTTCTCTTGGATCCTCGAGTCGCACGAGTAGCTCTTCTCCTCTTTAACTTCTTCAAGTAACTTTAGCAGCCTGGGATAAAGGCTGCTGGCCTTGCTCTGTACCTCTGCTCACTTGTGGTGAACAGGTCTTCTCGTCTTGCTCAACAACTTCTGATCACTTCTGTTGATCAGGCTCTTCTCAAATACTGAAAACTCAGACAAACAATATCTTTCACTTCAGTCTGGCTCAGTCTCACTTCAAATCATCTTCATGCACTGAGTGCATGGCAACTCTGCTTCCTCATGCACTGACTGCATGACCTTCTCAATACTTCAAGATCTTCTGTCTTGGACAACTCAATTGCACACCACTGATTTGACTCTGTTCACATGTGCACGTGCATGCATGCATGCATGCACTCCCCTCTTTCTTGTCTTGGTGTGATAAACCCACAAAGGGTGTATTCTTATTAAGCACACACACCTTCTCAAACTTCACACACTTTATTCAATTTGATTACACACTTAAAAGTGTGTTATACATTGTGTGAGTCTTCTTATTCTTCTTAGTGTGTCCACTCCACTTAGAGCACACACATAGGTTCGGCCTTTTAGTTCTTTTGCACACACAAATTCCTATGTCCTTATTCCCTTCTTGTACTCTTCCACTTTGCACACAAAGGCACTAAGACTTGGGTTCTACCTCTTTGCACAAGCTACTGCCCGTAGGGCCTTCTCCAATTCTTAAACACACTCAAAGTGTGGTCTTCCACTTCACTTGGCACACACCACTTGGTGTTGTTCTTTGTGCACACACATGGCCTCGGGTCTTCCTCCTCTTGCTCACACCCGAATACCAACACCTCCACTTCCGCATAGGGTCACAAGCAAGGATCTTCTCCACTGACTCACCGCGCAAGGTGTGCTTGAGCCACGGGTCGCGCAAGCCACAAGGCACAAGGGTGCGCAAGTGCCGCGGCTGCCTCGGGTCTTCCTGCCGCGCAAAGGGAAGGCGCGCAGGGGACCTCTCAATTCTTCTTTAGCGCAAGAGGTGCGCAAAAGGATTCTTCTTCTTGTCACGCAAAGAAGTAGCGCGCAAGGGACTCACGAAGTTTTGGCTTTGGGCTGTTGCCGCGCAAGTGGTGCGCGCAGGGCTTCGACTTCGCGAGGCACAGAGTGCTTCTCACGGGACTTCTCTCTTCAGAGGATCAGCAAGCAACTCTGAGTGCTCGGGCTCTCTTTTTATAGGCGAGGAGAGCCTTGGTCCATCCGCGTGTGATATCTTTAAATTCCCGAAGTTTTCGGTTATTTCAAGATTCTGTGAAATCTTGTATATCTCTCTGTTTCCACGCGGGTTCATTTATTTTTCATTCCTCTACGTGCATGTGCATGCAAATGCATGCATACCTTCGTTTTAAAAACAATCCACGCAAAGCACGAATACACCGAGGCCTCGGCAACGTTGTTTGCCTCGGCCGAACTCGAAATGCTCCCCCCGTTGCATGCATGCATATTTTATTGCATGATTGTGTTCAGTGTGGACAGACGATCACCATGGACGCCTTAGCTCCTTCAGAGGTGGCCGGGAACTCGAAATCCGTGCTCGGGTTGCTCCTGGTTCGACGGAGGAACGCGGGGATGTCGGGGGTGCCTCGGCTGAGCTTGAGGAAGGAGACGGACTCTTAGCCGTCGGATCAGATGTTTGAAATACATCGGACGGCTGGATTAGATCGCGGCGCGCGACAGATGAATCGTGCGGCGCAGATCAAGCGGGAGATCGCTCGGACGGCTGAGATTTGCTCCCGGGGATTTTTCCGCGTCCCACATCGAAACGGCGAGCGGTTTTGCCGCGGTTTATCACCCAGCCGCTGCCTCTCAATGCTCAGTTGCACTTCCCCCTCCACGGTGCCGCCCCGCACCATGTTCTCCCTGCGGGCGCGCTCTGCGCCCACTCTGCTACCTGTGGGCGCGCCACTGGCGCCCACTATGCTCCTTCGGGCGCGCGCTTGGCGCCCATGCTGCGCAGGACCTGATCCCATGCGTGGCCCGGCTTACACACGGCCGCGGCCTCTCGGGCTGGCCCCATGGGATCCCCTTGGGCGTGGTGACCTAGTCCCACATGTGCCTTGGGTTGAACCCTTAAGGCTGGCCCTTGGTGGCTTATTTTTTCCTTGAATATACACTAAGTATACAAAGTACTTAAGTGTAAAATGCCAAATTCCACTTCTTCCTTCTTCATTTTTCTTCTTCATTAGAATTCCTCCATCCTCCTCACATATACTCAATACATAGAATGTGGAATTCCCAAAGGGTCTTCTTCATCAACCGAGCTCCTGAATCACAGAATCTTCAATGTTCTTCATTGATCCAATCAGAGATCAATTGGATCTTCTTCATGTTCACATGCACTAAGTGATAATGCATGGACTTCATTAATCCACTTCATCCACTTAGAGATTGTGGATGGATCATCTTCAACTCCTCATGCATTGTCAATGCAATGCATGGTCTTCTAACATTGTTGTAACATTGTATCCACTTGATACAAGTTCTTTGAACTTTTAGAACAGCTCAACAATCGTCTGATTTTACTAGAGAATGTTTCAACCACATATCCTATGCCACTTAGTGAATCTCCTAAGTGACATGCCTCTTAGTACCATGGCCATTCTCCGTTCCTCACCATCACCATCACAACCTTTGTCATTCACATATTGACATTCCTTGACATCCATTCATTCCATGACAACTTCATGCCTCATTGACAACAAATGCAACACAATGCACTTCAATCTCCCCCTTTGTATTTGTTGTCAATACACTCCTTCAGCACATATGAATGGGTCAATATGTGTGCCAATACTTTCTCCCCCTTATTGGCAATCAAATGAAAAGGTGTGGTGTGGTTCTCTTTCAAAAAAAATCTCTTCCTCCCTTTGAATAACATCTTATTTAAAAATCACTAAGAGAGGGATGATGCCACATGTTCTCTTTAGCAAAGAACCTTTAGTAAATCAACTCTAAGTCTACTTGGGCTAACCCGGTGCAGAAAACAAGAGTGATGTAACCAAGGAACTCAATGTTGTCCACATTCACTGTAAACATGTGAGATCATGCTAAGGGGTTCAGATATTCAATGAATTGCTAAATCCTGCACATACTCCACAAAACTTATTAGAAAGTTCAGTGCAAAGATAAACCTCCCTCATTCATCCATTTTCTTAAGATGATATTAATCTCAGAACATCATCTTCTTCAGATTTTCTCCCCCTCAAGGGGTGCACTCCGTTCTGTCCAAACCATCCTCCAGATGAGAATGATCATCATCTTCAATTCCCTGCAATGTTAGCACATGTATATACCAAGAGTATAAGGGAATAAGATGGAACCTCCTTGGTTCATCAATGTGAACAACAAGGTTGAGAAGATTCTCTCAACCGAGATGTCCCATTTTCACCAGTCTTCACACTTGCACATTTGATCTTCATTGATGATTGTGCTGGTGTGGTTCTCAAAACATCTTCATGTGAAACCTTCTTCTTCCCTTTTGCTTTAGAAATTGCCAGAGCTTCATCTTCAACTCTTTGTAGTTCTCTAGAAAGTTGCAACTGATGTGGCCATATGACAAGTAAATCATTTGGAAGAGTGGCCCCAGTTCTGGAAGTTCCACATGGTTCCTTAGATGCTGTCAAGCTACCTTTCTTAGGCAACTTGTTTTCAATCAATCCATTCTTCTTCTTCTGGATTGATTGTCTTTTTGAGTCCAGTCTGCTTCTATTTAATTTCATGGCTTCTTTACAAAGATCCATGATATGTCCTTTCTTCCCACAGTAGAAGCATTTCTTGGTGGTCCTTCTGGATGCATCACCCTTCTTGGATTTGAATTCCAAGGACTTCTCTTCATTCTTCAAACTCTTCTTGGGAGCATCTTCCACTTTCTTCTGCTTGCTTCCCAAGGAATCTCTTTTAGCCAGGTTCAATGATCTTCTCTTCATTCTAGCTTTGGATACAGTTGGAGATTGACATGTATCATTCTTTTGACCACTTTTTCAGCCATCCCAGATGTTGTCAAGCAATCCAAATCTGTTAGCAGTAAACAGATGTCTCTGGACCTGTGGATGTTGCTTATTTCATTCTGGCTTGCTCCCCCTTGGCATGGGCTTCCTTTGTGCTTTGACATTTAGTGGATTGTACCAACAATCCTTTGCACAGTGCCCATACTTATTACAACACCAAAACTGACCCACAAATCTTGACCTCTTCAGTCCTTCTGATTGTTGGGTACTTTTCTTGACTTGCTGTGTTGTTTCAGGAGAGCTCTGCTTCTTCATTTTCTTCAACCATACTTGTTTGGAATTATTTTTCCATCCTGCACTTTTTGTGGGAACACAATTAGAAGCATTAGTACAAGATGGTATGGATGGTACCTTCTTTTTAGAATATGTTGCCCTTTCATTAGAGGATGTCTTTATTTTAGAATCATCCTTCTCAAAGCATACTTGAGTAGCAACATTTCTCCTTTCGGCTGACTGGGAGGCTTTGGATTTGGGTGATTGCTGATTGTTCAATATCACCTCCAGTTCAAAGAATTTCATGTTGAGGGAGTTCTTCTCATCCTCAACCAATCTTAGCCTACCTTCCCAATTTTCTTTCAGCTCTTTCATCTGGTAATCATGCACCTTTTTCAATTCTTGCAATGAGTTGTCAAGCTCCTTCACCCTGTTTACTTTGTCTTCAAGTTGAGCATCTCTGACATTCATTGAAACTTTGTTCCTCTTTTCCAGTGCATGGAAAACATCTCTGACCATTATTTTAAAGAAATCTTTCTCAGAAAGGCTCCTTTGCAATTCTTCAGCAGTGTCTTCATATATTTCATTGCAAAGAGAAACTGTTTCATCTTTAGCCTTCACCAGCTTTCTGAGAGTGTTGGTTATGCCAACCCTTTTTTCCAATTGATCTTCCATTGCATTGGATTCTTCTTCTAGCTGTAATTTTGCTTCTTGAAGATCAAGGATGCCAGTAGTAATACACATTGCCACTTCCTTGGGTACTGTCTTCTGAAGATATTTGATTGCACTTTGAAGATCTTTCATTGTTCCAACTTCATCACAGCTAGGACAGGCTTTCTTCATCTTCTTGGCCTGTTTCTTCTTTCTATTTTTCTGAGTCTTGGCAGATATCTCTATTTGAGGCTGGTCACTCATTTCCTCAAATCTGCACTTCATAAAGACTCCCTTGGATCTTTTAGAGGTAACCTTCCCTCTGATACCAATTGAAGTGCCCAGATCAGTGTGAATCACTGAGAGGGGGAGGGGGTGAATCAGTGATCATTTAAAACTTTTTACTAATTGATTCTTAATCAATTAAACCTCTATGGCTTGTTAAGGCCTCGATCCACTCTTCTTATGTCTCTCAACCTTTCCCGGATAATGCAGTAATGAAAACGCACCGGACACAAGGATTTACAAGGTTCGGCACCAAAGGCCTACATCCTTGCCATGCTCTCCCAGCATGGATTCTCCCATTATAATCTGTTAGTATTACAATGGTCGATACAGAGTCCCACTGTATCTCTCCTGAGTCCCAAAGGAGGGTCTTTATACTGCTTCACACAGTGTTACCAGAGTCCCACTGGCCTGCTCCAGAATCCCACTGAAGACTTCCTCTCCCTGAGTCCCACAGGGTCTTCTCTTGGCTCCTCGAGTCGCACGAGTAGCTCTTCTCCTCTTTAACTTCTTCAAGTAACTTCAGCATCCTGGGATAAAGGATGCTGGCCTTGCTCTGTACCTCTGCTCACTTGTGGTGAACAGGTCTTCTCGTCTTTCTCAACAACTTCTGATCACTTCTGTTGATCAGGCTCTTCTCAAATACTGAAAACTCAGACAAACAATATCTTTCACTTCAGTCTGGCTCAGTCTCACTTCAAATCATCTTCATGCACTGAGTGCATGGCAACTCTGCTTCCTCATGCACTGACTGCATGGCCTTCTCAATACTTCAAGATCTTCTGTCTTGGACAACTCAATTGCACACCACTGATTTGACTTTGTTCATGTGTGCACGTGCATTCATGCATGCATGCACTCCCCTCTTTCTTGTCTTGGTGTGATAAACCCACAAAGGGTGTATTCTTATTAAGCACACACACCTTCTCAAACTTCACACACTTTATTCAATTTGATTACACACTTTAAAGTGTGTTATACATTGTGTGAGTCTTCTTATTCTTCTTAGTGTGTCCACTCCACTTAGAGCACACACATAGGTTCGGCCTTTTAGTTCTTTTGCACACAAAAATGCCTATGGCCTTCTTCCCTTCTTGTACTCTTCCACTTTGCACACAAAGGCACTAAGCCTTGGGTTCTACCTCTTTGCACAAGCTACTGCCCGTAGGGCCTTCTCCAATTCTTAAACACACTCAAAGTGTGGTCTTCCACTTCACTTGGCACACACCACTTGGTGTTGTTCATTGTGCACACACATGGACTCGGGTCTTCCTCCTCTTGCTCACACCCGAATACCAACACCTCCACTTCCGCGTAGGGTCACAAGCAAGGATCTTCTACACTGCCTCACCGCGCAAGGTGTGCTTGAGCCGTGGGTCGCGCAAGCCACAAGGCACAAGGGTGCGCAAGTGCCGCGGCTGCCTCGTGTCTTCCTGCCGCGCAAAGGGAAGGCGCGCAGGGGACCTCTCAATTCTTCTTTTGCGCAAGAGGTGCGCAAAAGGATTCTTCTTCTTGTCACGCAAAGAAGTAGCGCGCAAGGGACTCACGAAGTTTTGGCTTCGGGCTGCTGCCGCGCAAGTGGTGCGCGCAGGGCTTCGACTTCGCGAGGCACAGAGTGCTTCTCACGGGACTTCTCTCTTCAGAGGATCAGCAAGCAACTCTGAGTGCTCGGGCTCTCTTTTTATAGGAGAGGAGAGCCTTGGTCCATCCGCGTGTGATATCTTTAAATTCTCGAAGTTTTCGGTTATTTCAAGATTCTGTGAAATCTTGTATATCTCTCTGTTTCCATGCGGGTTCATTTATTTTTCATTCCTCTACGTGCATGCGCATGCAAATGCATGCATACCTTCGTTTTAAAAACAATCCACGCAAAGCACGAATACACCGAGGCCTTGGAAACGTTGTTTGCCTCGGCCGAACTCAAAATGCTCCCCCCGTTGCATGCATGCATATTTTATTGCATGATTGTGTTCAGTGTGGCCAGACGATCACCATGGACGCCTTAGCTCCTTCATAGGTGGCCAGGAACTCGAAATCCGTGCTCGGGTTGCTCCTGGTTCGACAGAGGCACGCGGGGATGTCGGGGGTGCCTCGGCTGAGCTTGAGGAAGGAGACGGACTCTTAGCCGTCGGATCAGATGTTTGAAATACATCGGACGGCTGGATTAGATCGCGGCGTGCGGCAGATGAATCGTGCGGCGCAGATCAAGCACGAGATCGCTCGGACGACTGAGATTTGCTCCTGGGGATTTTTCCGCGTCCCACATCGAAACGGCGAGCGGTTTTGCCGCGGTTTATCACCCAGCCGCTGCCTCTCAACGCTCAGTTTCACTTCCCCCTCCACGGTGCCGCCCCGCACCGTGTTCTCCCTGCGGGCGCGCTCTGCGCCCACTCTGCTCCCTGCGGGCGCGCCACTGGCGCCCACTATGCTCCTTCGGGTGCGCGCTTGGCGCCCATGTTGGGAAGGACCTGATCCCCTGCGTGGCCCGGCTTACACACGGCCGCGGCCTCTCGGGCTGGCCCCATGGGATCCCCTTGGGCGTGGTGACCTAGTCCCACATGTGCCTTGGGTTGAACCCTTAAGGCTGGCCCTTGGTGGCTTATTTTTTGCTTGAATATACACTAAGTATACAAAGTACTTAAGTGTAAAATGCCAAATGCCACTTCTTCCCTCTTCATTTTTCTTCTTCATTAGAATTCCTCCATCCTCCTCACATATACTCAATACATAGAATGTGGAATTCCCGAAGGGTCTTCTTCATCAACTGAGCTCCTGAATCACAGAATCTTCAATGTTCTTCATTGATCCAATTAGAGATCAATTGGATCTTCTTCATGTTCACATGCACTAAGTGATAATGCATGGAATTCATTAATACACTTCATCCACTTAGAGATTGTGGATGGATCATCTTCAACTCCTCATGCATTGTCAATGCAATGCATGGTCTTCTAACATTGTTGTAACATTGTATCCACTTGATACAAGTTCTTTGAACTTTAAGAACAGCTCAACAATCGTCTGATTTTACTAGAGAATGTTTCAACCACATCTCCTATGCCACTTAGTGAATCTCCTAAGTGACATGCCTCTTAGTACCATGGCCATTCTCCGTTCCTCACAATCACCATCACAACCTTTGTCATTCACATCTTGACATTCCTTGACATCCATTCATTCCATGACAACTTCATGCCTCATTGACAACAAATGCAACACAATGCACTTCAGTTATGGTGGGGATATTTTAACATCCCGAGTCATGGGAGTTGTTCAAAGTACTCTCCCTTTTTCAATTGTTGGAGTTTGGTATGGTTTCCTACTATTAGTTCATTGATCAGAACAACATTATGAGTTTTTAATTAACAAAAATAATTGTTCTTAGATGGGTATATATGCTTGAAATATTACTCTAAAATTTATATAGGTTTCAGTTGTGTTAGAGGACTGAAGGACCTGTTTTGGATATGTGTAATATGAGGTGCACTATTATATTTAATAGTGCGACCTTGTAGTATAAATCGTGTAGCCCCATTTTTCACATTTCATGGTTTGGGAAACTATACTATATGGGTCATATAACTATGTGATACCATTTAGATTTTAGCAAGGTATTTTACATGGTATGCCCATAGTTTAAAAAATCATTTGCATTCCTGCATGGTCAGTTCTAAATCAACAGTACCCTCACACTGTATAAAACATGGTTTGTGCAAGTTAGGCCTAACCATGAGGGGAATGAATCATAAGTATCCTGAGCCGTAAGGTTGCCACATGGTCTCAAGAACTATGTAAGCTTACCATCCCACCCATTAAAGAGATTAATTTACCAAAATTCTCCTCTATTCTTAAACTTAATTTCATTATCCATTATCCTCTATGGGTCACACATATTAGTGTTATTTCTATAATTTACCTTCTACCCTAGGTTTTGATTGAAATTAATCATCCACCCTCTATTCTTCAAGTTTTTTACAATGTTGGATTTGTATATGTAAGGCTATCCATCCTCTATCCTCAATTTCTTATTACTCTTGCCTCGGGAGCTAATAAATCTATGAAATTATTTTCCCCTATTTTTAGGGTGTTTTTCTAAAATTCCAATTTCTTAAAAACTGGTAAAATTTAAAGGATAATATCGGACAAGAAAACATCATCAACTTTGAGTTAGGTGGTTCATATATTTCTTTGGGATTTCAGGAATGCTTGGGGTGTGGATTTTTGA